>VCCN01007168.1:12216-30151 GCA_006491835.1 Architeuthis dux
TACAAAGCCACAAACCATGGCGTTTATAGGTATAGATATATACGACTGCTGATGATGTAATTTCTCATTGGAAAAGGAAGAAAAAAAAAAAAAAAAAAAAAAAAAAAAAAAAAAAACACGCTAATCTTCAGTATTTATATGAAATTAATGATCAAAAACCCCCAGGAGTCAAATTATACATTCTTGTGACTAGAACTGTTAGCAGCTGTAAAATAAAAACAACAAGCGGGTGTTAATGAAGGTGGATCTAAACTTAAAACTTCTGCTCGATCTGAAAAAAGGAAACCTAGAAAAGCATTTACAGTGGCAAACTGAGGAATGAAAGTTTTAAGGCTCCAACTGTGGATTTTGATTTATCAGATTCGTTGCTACAGACACCAAGGAGAAGGAAAATCTGGTCTAAAATTTGGTAAACGCTAGTCACATCAGCACTTGTCTGTAGGTTTATTGGGTGGGTATGTGAAGTACATTCAACAAATAGTAAGAATACTGATTTTATGTAAAAGTAGAAAGCTATTTATTTCCATAGCTTTCTTGAAAAATCCGATAGTTATGCTTTAGAATTAAAGCCGTATTATATTGGACTATTTTTTTTTTTAAATCTGTCCTCTTGGTATGTTTACCTACTATTAATATAAAAGCTGCACTGCCAGTATGTCTCAGGGAAAGTGGATAATTTGCAAACAGAAAACGTAAAATAAGTTGTTAGGGGATTAAACTATCACCGGAAGAAATTCTGCATAAAGATGGCCACTCTACTCCATAAATTTGAATCACTTCTAAGCCAAGTAATCTATTACTGGAGGGATTTATCTACATGTACTGAAAAGGGTCACCATAGAACCAGTGAGTTGAGACACCTTACCCCAAGAATAATCCAGAAAAGATGGTTTTCATCCGGGCGAATTAAATTTATGGTATTCTGAAAGGGAAAAAAAGCTTCTGGTACTAGAATTCATTTTAAAGTATTATCTTTCTTTCATCTCACTTCCTAACTCGTTAAGATTATTTTGATATCATTAAAACTTCTTTGTTGTAAATTGTTTTTGTGAAAAGAGTTCAATTCTTTTTAGCAAATCAAGACATTTTATTGTTTCTCGTATTTTCTTTTCAAGGTTTCAAAACAAAACTTACAAAAATTCCTCTATCTTTTATGATATACACACACGTTTGTGCATTGTAATTTCTTAATTATACATTGCGGTCTACACTTGAATTCAGTTCGCCTCTTTCTTCTTCCAGTATCAGTTAAAAACAGACATGTCATTCTACTATTCGCAATAAGTTGTGATTTGGGCCATATACAATCACATATTAGCAAAATAACGCTTATAAAATGTTAATATAGTAGTGCTTACATTTATGTTATACACACTAACGTGATATTAATTTTCCGTGGCTCTTAAGATTATTTCTCTTGCTTGAATACACAATGACAGTCTCTCAAATGGATTCCAATACAATAGGTACGGACGAAATTTTCAGTGTGAAATCGACACGTGAGAAATCTTTGGCAATCATGACGTTTTCTGTTTCCATATAGCCGCAGCTGGTGATGGTGGCAAATTTTTAAAAAGCAGACGATAATATCAACATGTTTTCCACTTTCTGAAGTGAAAATGGCTAAAAAAAAAAAAAAATACTAACTACCCTGAAAATATCAACCCTAACTTATCCTTTGTATTTATCAAGCTTTTGCTTGAATTTAAAAAACAAAAAACAAAAAATTTTTTTAAATTTAAAAAACCACACGCAATTGCAAGATATCAGTAGACCACTTAAAAACTGAAAATGCTGTTCTGAGGAATCTTCTCGTCTCTTTCTTTGACTTTAAATTTGCCAACAGCTGTAGCAGCCGCCACATGGTAATGTAGAATAATAATTTTGGGGGATGATTTATTTATTTATTTTATATAATCATGCTTGCGTTGATTTTCAGAGATATATCCCTAGAGATACTAATTATGTTTACCTTTTTTAGAATAATATCCAGGAAGTTCCAGAACAGAACAGTGTAGACAGATACACCTTTAATATTTTGTAAAGAAAATCTCAGAATATGCTTGAATGAATTGGTATAAAAAGATAAACAGTCTGAATCCTGCTATGCAAAAGTAATTTATCTATATAGAGTGTGTGTGTGTGGGGGGGGGGGGGGGGTTCCTACTATTGTATTGCAATAATTTATAGTGTCAATTATAGTATTATTTGTGTATAGAGCCGTTTCCAACATATGTGTACATTCATTTCCATAATTAACATTCTGGTGCCCTCTTTTAAGGTATAAAATTGATATCAATTTGTAATGTAGATAAATGTCCTAATTGCAAATAATTTACATTCAAGTAAAAAGCTTTTTCCATGGAGTCAGAATACATGCAATCTGAGACCTCAGAGGAAAACTCAATCATCAAGAAAAAGAGCCAATAATAAACTTTCTTCTATGAATGCTTCAGAAGAGAACTCTAATTCCATCAAAGCACGGAAGTCATAAGTAACTGCTGAGCGTGTACGCAGATATAGAGCAAATGAAAGCAGTGAGGAAACCGATGAAAGAATAGAAGCTACGGGGTTCAGAAACATTGATTATTTACAAAGCTTATCACAAAAACTTCAACATCGAAAGGAACAAAAGACACAAGCATCTGCATCAAGACGCACCCAAGAGACAGGAGAAGAGATGTTGAAAAACAGAGAATTTCTGCTCAGAAAAATCAGAAGGCACAATAAAGTAAATAATTATACATTTCAAGAAAGAGAACATCAGCAACACAGTTGTGGAGAAATGGACATTGTTTGCCAGTTTTGTGGTTCTTTCAACTTTTTACCTGAACATCCCACTGATGGGAAATTTAATAACTTATCACATCAGCCAGATTTCCATCAATATTTGCAGGAATTAATGAATGACCCAAAACATATACACCATTGAAACTTCAAAGAAAACATTAGATCATATGATTCAGCTCTTTCCTTTGCATCCATGGGTGCTCAGATTGCTGACCCAACTGAACATGGTCCCTATTGTTTCAGAGTGCATGGTCAAATCTATCACTGTACGTCTAATATGCACCCAGATGATGGTGAGCGACAGTGGTTTACACAACTCTATGCAGTAGATTCCAGAGAAGCAAATGACATTAGATTAAACAACATATCTAATCAAGGATGCACATACAAAATAATGCAAAACCTACAACATAATGTATATGAAAAGCATATAAGACATTAGGAGTAGAAGAAAGAGCTAGAATAGAAAACGGGCAGTTACCAATGGTGAACATGGTATTTAAAAGAGAAGAATTCAGACAGAAGGCGATACAACTTGACAAAGTGGCCATGATATTCAGAAATGAAGATGGGGGAACCACCATTTGAAAGGGATTTTTGTGTTTTTCCACGCAATGACAATAGTCGTGCGATTAAGCTAAGTCACCTAATATTTTAATGCATTGTAAAGCACAGATATGACTGAAACAGCAAACGTATCACAGGCCGTATGTTCGACACCCTTGTATTAACCATATCTGTGGTTACAATTCATACACCTGCTGAAGTCTTTGTGGGTTTGTCATAAAGTATTCTGATCTGATAGTCTCACCTGTTTACTGCTAAGAGCTTCCCTTTACACTGGTAAAGGTGATGTGGTTTACCAAAGTGAAAATATCGGAAGAAGGGTTAGGGTCAAAACTAGCTCAAAACCTGCCGTACATTGTGTGTGTGTGAGTGTGTGTGTGTGAGCACACACATGCGAACACACACACACACATTTTTGAGCAGACCGATCAGCAAATTACGGAATATTCATCTAATATTAGAAATGTCATTTGACAACTTCTTCAGAATGCAAATATGGCAAAACTCATTTAATACCATTATGTCAGATAAACGAATGGGGATCCAAAACCTCCTAATCTCGGCCCTCAGCACCAATAGACTTCAATAAAATGTTTTTATTTTGTGAGATACTCAGGTTTTTCATGTGAATGTTTAACAGGTGACCTCATCATGTACACGCTGCACAAACCAATGCTTCTTCACTTTCAAGCATGAAAGACTGTAAATCCACTAACAAAAAGATTAAAATAAAATCTACCCAAGAGCCCTCAGTATCTGAAGCCACCAAAATTTAGATGAGGAAGAAAAATCTATCAAGCACACCTTTAAGTCCCTCCACTATCCCTTTATACACAACACCATTGTGTGGAGTTTAGATGCATCACTCTGGAAACAATCTATAAATAGCATTGCCAGGACAATTAGAAATATGATCAATAAATCACAAAATGAAAGCATTCATCTATGCAAAATAAACAAAAATCTGCGGGCCGTAGTTTACCAACCCCTGTAGCCGAGACTGCCACATCGCTTCAGTATCTGCTTTTCTTTGTATATACAACCAAAACTCTTCGGAAGGGAGAAAAGAAAGGGTGCTTATGCTTGAATGGGATCTGTGGTCTACTACTATAATACAGGTCCAGCTATTAAATTGTATAAATAATAATGCTGCTTTTATTTTTTAGAGTGAAAATTTTAAATACTATAATAAAGACAGGTATGACATGGCTGTTTATGATGAGAGAGAAAGATATATATGATCAAGGTTATAAAGACACACAATTGAAAAAAATAGAAATATTTATTTGAAGTTATGATTTAAAAAAAAAAAAAAAAAAAAATACAAGTCTTTTGTTCAAAGAATTTTCTATTCTCCCCAGCCCAAATTGTTTCTTAGGAAAGCTCCTTTTCAGAAGGCATGACTTAAATCTGATGAGTGCTTCTGAACAACACTGGACATTTCACTCATTGCTTCAACTCGGGAAAAATTCCACTTGTGCGCAAACATTTTTACAAATCATCCACATCACTTGTCTAAACTTGATTTTAATCTTATCAATTCTCTTTGACCCAACATTAATCAGAATATTTCATTAAGAAGTAATCTTCCCGGCTCATTCATTTTGTATAAAAAAAAAAAATATATAGTTTCTCACATTTAAGGAAGCTGTAATGTCAAAAATTAACTAAAAACTTTAGCAGTAGCACTAAATCATTTTGGTAATTCCTTTACCAATTGAGAAACTTATGAAATTCAATTTTAGAAATTTTAACAATGAGAAAAAAAAATTCCAAACAATATTTTTACTAGAAAAAAGGTTTTGTCCTTATAAAGTCGAACTTATACTCTTTCGGCAAACCAATATGGCTAGCTCGAAATTGTGGACCCCAGACAAAGGGTTTCAGATTTGTACCCAGAGTAGGTCCACTGATGATGTCAGCTGTCAAATTCTTGGCCATGAAAAAATCAGCAACCTATAAAGAATTTAAAAAAAAAAACAACAATTAGTTCAATGATTATAAATTAGATTAATTCTATCTTTGGTTAACTAATTTAGACAGGGATCTGAATCCCTTGTGTATTAGCAAGACATGTGGAATTTCCAGTTTTACTTCTTTTGTCACTTAAACAACCTTGGCTTTAAGAGAACATTGAGGAGTTGGCTCTGTAGTATACCGATAAAGGAATGAATGCGACTTATAATTTATACACTTTAATCTGAACTCTTGTATCGGACCTGTGAATGATAGGGCTATGAAAAAAAGTAACCTGCGGCCTTAAGGATACAAGGTAAATAATCAAGACTTATTTTTGAGAAAGAAAAAAAAAAAAAAAGAAAAAGAAAACCATCTTTAACACCAGGAAATATAGTATATAATGCAATTTTTTTTTTTCAAGATGTATTATTTTTTTTTTAATGTTGAACACAGTTTCTGAACTATGGAATTACAGTATCTTACACAACTTCTAGGTAAACAGTGCTTGCTGAATCTTGCATTTCAAACGAAAATTCAACATATAAAACAAAAAAAAAACAAAAAAAAAAAAAAATTAAAAATTTTTGTTTTAAAAAAGAGCTTACAAACCTTTGTGTCATAACATCCAGTAGCCATTGGCTTTTTGGCCAGGTCACCTCGCGAACAAATCGTGTCCCATGGATTCTTATCTGAATATTTGTCATTTTCATAATCTAAAGATACAAAAAGAATGATCAAATTAGATGGTCAGCAAACGATCACAATAGTGGAGCACCCAGTAAGGATCTTAAACAACTGTCAAAGGCCATTCAACACAGGAGCTTTAAGTAAAAGGAAGATACTTAAAGGGATGCCAGAGTTCCGTGATGCAGTGTTTTGCTCATAATAAAATTAAAATGTTATTCTATAACTAGAAAGTTCATACCTCTGCCAACACTGTACACTAACTCCATCGAAAAATAATCACTTCTTCCTTGGACCAGACTTCAACTAAATTATTATGCTTATATAACATGACAGTTATTTGATAAGTTAGCAAATAAAATTTTTTATCAATTAAAATTTCATTTTGTTTTATGCTATGCTGTCTAAAATAAAAAAAATGAAACTTACTGTTGTATCGAAGCATATTCTTCATGCTTTTCAAGTCAGAAACTTTGTTTGCATCTCTCCGGAAGATTTTTGCTCGTGGAGCCAGTTGGTACTGATTAGACTTTAACCCATAAACAAGATTGTAGCCACTTCGATTGTAGATTTCTTCAAAGAAAGGTACATTATACGATGGCCAGTAGCCTGAAAAGAGAAAAGATTTGCAACAAGGATAAATACAATAACTAAACAAAGCATAGATAAAGATAATCTAATTTTTGTCCTCCATCAGAAATAAAGTAAGGAGAGAGAAAATAAGCATATACAAGGTCTATCTGGAAAGTATCCAGCCATTTTTAAAATCTTGAGGACTTTTACTCAGTCAGCAGTGAGACATTGTTGATGTGCGATCATAGCATTCACAATAACAGAGCAAATAGATCAGAAAATATGCATCAAGGGAGACTAAAGGTGCCATTGCTATAGGTAGCTTAGTTTTTTGTTAATATTAAATGGCCAGATACTTTCCAGACAAAAAGATATAACACTTAGATTAATTGCTTAGATGGCCACAAGTGTGGGGCATCCAGTGACTGTTTTACTTGATAAGTTTGTATAGGCATGAACTCTCTTCCCTTTTTTGATTAGAATTTGCTGTGATAGATCTGAAACAGGTAAATATATACGTGGTTTACAAGGGTATTCAGGAGATTACTTTTTAGTGCAACTCATTCAAGCTTAGCCTTAGGGCTCCATCTGCCTTGAAGGCCAGTAAGTGGATTCATGCTTTTCCAAAGGACATTCGTGTGAAGTGATCACAAACTACCTCAGTGGAATTTGAACTATTTGCCAATTCCATTATTCATGAACACATCAGATGTTTGCAAAGGTTCCCAGCACTCTTATTTTGGAAAATATTACACACATCCTTATATAAATTTGACTGTCTGTCTGTTGCTTTGCATGCATTCACAGAGAGGGGGAGAGTGTATATCAGCACCAGAAAACAGATAGTATTAGCCATAAAGATTGCCCGGCTGACAGGGCTAGAGTCTTGGGTCTGAGGCAGTGGACAGAAACAGGCCAGCTGTATTAGACATTTTTTTTTTAACTTAGTTTTGGATGATTTCCCCCCTCCCCATTCATCCAATAAAAATATATGATAAGTGTGATATAAGTAATTTGTTCTGGATTCTTTGCAAAGTTAGCTGATATTAGTCATTTTTAAAGACAGTTTCAGCTATCAATAATAAACCATACTTGGCTACACTGGATTCTGAAAAATTCATTTTAGTTGAATATTCGAAAAAAAGTTTCCTCCAGGGGTTGTAACTACAATGCTAAACTGGACAGTTACTTTCCGCCCATCATAAGTATTAGGTTAGTTACTTTTTTTTTAATATATACTTGGAAAAAAAAATGATAGATAGATAGATCCCTCATTTTGTGAAAGCAAAACTTTTAACCAGAGTCCAAGATCGACTACGGATGCACAAAAGGGCAATAACTATTCGGTTACACCATGGGATATTCAAATCAATATAATTTCTGTATTTCTTTCATTAATTCTTCACATACTTGATTACTCAATGTTAAAAGTTGTGTGCCGTTTTTAACATCTGAGCGATAAGTTATAATAGATTATTAATTTTTAGCTACAAAAAGTGGAGGTTATATTCGAGGTCGCATTGTACTCCAATATATACAGTATTAAATTAATAAATATTTTGTAACTGTATGCTTTTTCAATCCATTTGCGTGTTAAAGATACAATAATCCAGGCTTGAAATCCTGATTCATTTCATCTCTGCAGCCATAACTCATGTTTAGGTCATCTGTCTATGTCAGGCAATCGAGTTGTGGTAGTGTTTCTTAATTTTATGTATCGGCATGGAATAGCATGACAGGCAAACATCTGCACAAGAAAAGTGACAATGGTATTTATATGTTTAGAATATGCATAAAGGAATATAGTAACTTTGAAAAAAAAAAAAAAAAAAAAAAAAAAAAAACATGTACATGTAAACACCATTTGATTAGCAAACAAGGAAGTATAGCTAATTTATTTTATATATTTCAATGTGTATTCACACCATCTTCAGATCTGGAGTGATTAAACATTGAAATGTCAACATTTCTTTGTTAATCAAATATTGATTACTTATGAGTAAGTTTTGGGGGTGTCACTGTCACCCTTTTTACTGAGTACCTGTTCTCAGGATTTCTGATACATCTGCAGATTTGACCAATCCAGGGATCTGCTCCGTAACCCAGAGAGCATCATCTTCAATATTGGAGTTCAGCTTGATTTTACGAAGGTCTAGAACCATATATTGGTTGTTGTATGTTCCTGAAACAAGCAAATGAACACAATTAATATTGGACAGTTATTAACATGTAAGACAAAATATTAACCAACAGTACTAACCACTGATATGCCAACAACCATTCACACCCCTAGCATAGAATGGTACCCATACATACACCCAAACAAATTGATGCCATTTTAAATTATACTGTTTTAAAAGCCCTTTGCTTGATGGGTAGGGTGCAAATAGAGAAAAACCCCAGATGTTCACCTTACAATTTTTTTCTCAAGACTTTTAAGAAAAATTGTTCACAGTAAATAAAATTTTATTTTGACTTAAAAACAATCTGTACTTCAACACATTTTGTTTACCAAATATAGAATTCCTTTGTAGACCAAATGGGTGAGAAGATTCATTCAATGTAGCAGGCACATCCTTGACCATTTTTGGATGGCAGAGCTGTGGCCACACCCTGGTAAGCACCTCAATTGAGGTTCAAGACCAGAACATCTGATAAGATAGAGGAAAATATCGGCCTCAGCAATGCAAAGAATAAAGTGGCTGAAGTAGCAAATGGATTTAGATGAAAAGTTAATGGAGAATGATTGGGACATCCAGGCAAGACAGACACAATGGAAGTTTTTGGCAGCCAGTGTAGAAAGAAATTGAAGAGGCTACCATGTATCTATCCAAATAGATAGATTGTGCGATCTGATTGTTCACACTCTAGACATCAAGTTGACTAAATGGCCAATATATATAAAATTCAGGACATCCCATAAGTAGTTTTAAATATGTCCATTTCATGAAGACAAATCCTCTTTTACATCCAACTAATCTTAAATAAAAAACGATTTTTTCATGTTTAGGAGTTGAAAGAAAACAAAATTCCTTTGTTTTCCTGGAATGCCGAAAGCAGAGGAAAAGCAAAAGTGGATGACAGAACTGACATCTCTGAATAAACAACCTACAACACATTTACAGGAGATGCAGCCATATTTTGGCTCCTTGTGATGGTAAACTAGAATTTTGCACAAGATGCCTGCATCCAAAGTCCAAACTTACAAGCTTGGAAATAAAAAAAATGATAAACCTTTATCATTTAATGTTGAATTTAACTGTATTTATTTAACTCTTTCAAGACTAACCCATTAAGGTGCTTAGTGCCGGAATTAAAATGTCCCAGTAAATTACTGAAAGATCTATGAGACATAAATCCCTGTAGTCAAAGAAACCTTGGGATATATCCCAAGAGCCTCGTAAGGGTTCATGGAGGATAAATCTAAATTAAGATCCATCATATATAGGGATCACATATTGATGTAACTAGGGTGGGGCAGCACCAATTTGTGTGCCAATAAAAGAAACTGGTTTCAAGGGACAGTTGCAGAAAAAGCCTTCAAAGAATTCAATGATTCAATGAAATTTTCTTTTTAACTTCCCATTAATCACAATTTTATTTCAGGACAACCTGAAACATAAATGTTACCATGTTTGTCAGGATGTCAATTAAAAATAAAAACTGTACCTGAATTCTTGAAACCAACGATTTGTGACCAATCTCTGCCATTCCTGGCCATGGAATTGGCAATACGGACTCTGTGCCAGGCCAAAAGAGATTCTGGTTTGACTAAATGGTACAAACTCAAGTTGAAGATGTTGTTTGTGGTCTGAATCATCACCATTTGTCCACCAAGAAGATAAAAATCGTCCATAGATGTCAACAGACCTGAATAAAGAGAAACAATTGATTAACACAGCACCCCGCAAAAAAAAAAAAAAAAAAAAAAAAAAAAAAAAGGAAGAAGTTACGAAACAGTTGGTCACAGTACCAATTGTAATAATATCAGTCTGACAGCGCACCAATGTAATAACTACTTTGTCTAGTGGTAGGTAGTGCGAATTTAACTATGTAGCATATGCTATGGGCTCTGC
Source organism: Architeuthis dux (assembly GCA_006491835.1). Classification (NCBI taxonomy): domain Eukaryota; kingdom Metazoa; phylum Mollusca; class Cephalopoda; order Oegopsida; family Architeuthidae; genus Architeuthis; species Architeuthis dux. The sequence goes on from VCCN01007168.1 coordinate 22,866, forward strand.
GCTAAATACTTGCAAGCTATCAATTCCAATTCAGTGATTCTGCATTTGCTCTACTATTATAGAATTATACTGCCATCAACTTTTATGAATGACTGGGTGTTTAAGATCAGTGATTTTTTTCTAATTATCTCCTTTAATTGGGGTTATTATTTTAATACAGTAAATAATGGGAGTGTGGTATCTATGTGATAAATATACAACACATAAATATGAAGGTATTTGCAACTAAAGTCATCGAGAGGTTGAACAAGGGATGAATTTTCTTTTTCAGTAAACAAAGAATCTATGACCACACAGAAGGGTGGCAAGCATGCTTTAGCTTGCTAACCTTGTGGCTAGTTGGTCAATTTTTTATACATTTTCGTGGTTAAAGCCATGTAATCATATATACACATAAATCATGTGACCAGATTACATGCTCTCATTCGATCATGTGTATAACTGACCTTCCGAGATAAAGCCACGCTGTTGAATGTATTACAGTTAATATCATCCTCATTATTGTTTTTATTTCTGATTAACACGAAGTGCTGTATCTACCATTGCATGAATGAATCATCAAATCTACAAAATGAAAAATCTCTAACTTAAAATGCATAATGCAGAACAACTCCAAACTCATAAACACTTCATAAAATGCAAAGTCATGCTCATGCTTTGAATTTGGGAGCCTAAGGACAACCAGGATTAAGTTTTCCCTTACTCAGTTCAGTATGGTGTGTATAATGTTCTAAAGGTGATAAATATCGCAATATTAACAATATATCAATCAATCTTTTTTTTAATTAAAAAAAACAAAAAAACCCAGCCTTTTAAGGTCCATTGTTGGACATAGGCCTTCCTCAAGTAAGAGATGGGGGCGTGATGGCCATATCCTGCCACGCTGGCCCATGACGTGGTGGAAGGTGGGGGGTGGATACATGCCTCTCCCAAGGGGATTAATGCAAAGTGAACACAAATTGTCTAAGCAGGAGTTTGAATTTGGCTCACCGATCCCATTCTCCATGCCGTTAACTGCTTGGCCACCTTGCACCTCCTAACACTTGTTATTCAATCAAATACTGATTAACTAAAAGTATGTTTTTAAACTTACTGACACTCTTCAAGTTTTATATCTGCCAAAGTTTGTTTTTTTTAAATTATTTATTTCTACCTGGGTAACTGGAGAAAGCAAACTGTCTTGTAAAGGTCCTCGAGTCTTTGATGTTGAAGTCGTAGTATTTATAGATTCGGGACATTGATGAATACCAGAACCAACTGCTGTGTGACATGTAAATGTTCTCATAACCAGGCAAGATCTGAAAAGCAAGGATCAGAATATTAGTCTTAACAATTAACACAGTCTTCAATCAAACCAACAAGTGTTTAAATTTTTTAAACAAAAATTTAATCCTGGATCTGATCGGTCCTTCAGCCCGCACTGCAAAGATCTTTGGCAATAGGGTTTTTACGGAGTTAAATTGCAAGCCCCATCCATCACATTTTTACTATTTTTTTTTTTTTACCCATAGCTAGGGGTAAGAGTGGATTCCACTTCTGGTTTTGAATTCAGAGTTGTCCTCTTAGACTGGTTACTAGCCATGGCTAGTGAGTCCAGTCTGCCCATAGCTTGGGGGGGGGGGGGATTCAAGGGCATTTGTGCGAAGTCAACACAAACAACCATGGCCTGAATTTGAACTCCGCTTATCGATTCCATTTTTTTTTGTTACGCCACTCGGACCTTCCAAAAAATAAATAAAAATGGAGGAGCACTTTAAAAAATTACTTACAACAAATTTAATCTCCAGTTTTATATACTATGAAAAATATACCATCAACCTGTAGTTTCTTAATTGGAAACTCTTTTGTACTGGATACCAAAATTGACCCCTAGTGAAACCCAGTCAATTATTGGACTTTTTTTTTTCTTTACATGAACGTGAGGTTCAGCTTGGTACATATGTTACGTTATGGTCAGTGGTACCTCTAATTAGCTTTAATTAAAGCCTGCAATTTTAATTTAACACCAGAAAACTAAAATCTTCATGGTCAGAAAATAGAATATATTTCTTCCCAGACCGCCTGGATGCTCGGCACCAGTTCTGGCCAGAAAGGAATTTGGGAGTTGGACACTCAAAAACACATTACTGAACTGGCGTCAGAAAAGTGGGCAAAACAAAAGCACATACCAAAATTAACAGTAGGTATCTTAAGATAAGTCAGAAATGATGATGGCTGGAAAAAGCCAATTTAGTAATGTGATGGATGAGTTATCGGCTTCTCAGCATAGATATATTTTAAAGATAAGTAAATTAACTTAAAGTGACCGTGGATGGAGTAGGAATGACACTTCGATCATAAATAGATGTTTGGTTGTGGAGAACCCAGAGTGGGCAGGCCATGGATGGAGGTGTCAAAAAGAGGTGGGATCAAAGTCAACACGCAGGCTTAAAATAAGGGACCAATTTGATGGTCAGTCAGGGAAGTTGACATCTGGCACGCGCAATCTTTGTGCTGCGTGAAGTTAATTACCTGTGACCAAAACAGATGCCTAAGTTTATTTACTCTCCCTCTGCAAAACATCATGTATATGTTTTGAAAACTGCTACGTCTGTATTTGTCCGTTTCACGTGACTAGAAACTTACGGTGGAATAAAAGCATTTTAGACTCCTTTTTAAACAGTGTTTGTCTGTCCTTATGTGCATCCACTGAACAGTGTGTCTGCAGGTTACACAATAATAACGACTGTTAGGCAACATATAAATGAAAACAGGTTTTATTAAACATAAGGTTGGGAAACTACATTAGGTACATCAATAAGTGTAGTCTAGGGGGAAAAAAAAAAAAAAAAAAAAAAAAAAAAAAAAAAAAAAAAAAAAGAAAAGAAAACAGCTTTTATTTCATACCACTGATATTTATTTTTCAACATAATCTCCTTCCATGTCAATGAACTCAATGCTTCTCCATTAATCACATATATAGAGAATGTAGGTACATCAATAAGTTCATAGCCTAATAATGAAAATGCATTTATTTTACACAATAAATATTTTCCAACATAATCTCCTTCCTTATCAATGCACTTAGTTCAGTGGTGAATATTAATTACAGTGAAAATTTCAGATCAAAATTCAGCTAACTACATGTCAGGCTATGGACTTATAGATCCAACTTCATATATGTATATATTCACACACATGCCCATATAAGGCTACAACAGTTGAGTATCATCAAACTCACTTAAGTATCATAGGTCTTGCTAATCATTGCTCTACAGTAGGCACCCAAGACGAATGAATCAAAGAAAATTTACAAACCTTGATCAGAGCTGAGCAGTGACTGTTGAGGAAGACAAATTTCCCTAAATCTTCTTTGATTAATTTCATTGTGTTACTCTTGTTGAAAGCATTTGTCAAATCAAGAATGTCTCCCATACTGTTTATCACTTGGAAGCCAAAGTCATTTATTTCAGGCTGAAAAAAAAAAAAAAAAAAAAAAAAAAAAAAAAAAAAAAAAGTAAATAACAATAATAATTATATACAAATAATAGCCGTGTTCTCAGTAACACTTGCATTAATTCCTGACCACTAACAATCCCTTTCTAACTTATTTTCAATGCATTTCTATAATAAAACTATTACACTGCATTTACATTACAGTAGAGCAATGCTAGGGATAACTCTAAGAGATAGAAAAAGATCAACATGGATCCGAGGGAGGACTAGAGTGAAGGATATTATACAAATAATTAAACAGCAAAAATGGAGATGGGCTGGTCACCTAGCAGGAAGAAATGACAATAGATGGAGGAAAAGACTAACCAACTGGCGCCCATGGGACAGTAAACGCAGTAGAAAAAGACTAGATACAAGATGGAGAGATGAGAGAAAAGTTTGCTGGCAAAACATGGCAGAGGTTAGCACAATCTAGGTCGTCATGGAAGGAGATGGGAAAGGCCTTTGTCCAGCAGTGGACCTATAACGAGGAGTACCTACTATTTACAACCACCACTGTTGCCAGACAAAACCAGTCACATACTGTGTATCACCCGCTCTGTCCCGACCAGCCTGTAAGATTTAACTCAACCACACGAGTCAATTCTCTCAGGCATGCAAGTTTCTCGACCACTAGTTGAGTTGAAAAAAAAGATCTTTTATCACATTTCTTTATATTTTAAAATTTTAATATTCAACTGAATCATTATCAGGGGTAGACGAAGATATAAACACCAATAGATTTTACATTGTACAAATTTCAAAGATGACAATGTTAATGTATCCCCTAATGTAACCTTTTTTCTTTGCAAAGTTTGTTCACCTAGGAACATGAAAGGTAAAACAATGAGATCAAAGTCATTATAGTTCATTACACTTTATAGGATTCTTTTCTTTTAGGCATGAGTCAATCTTTGCAGGAGTATTTAATTCGAGACAAATTATTTTGGGGTGAGTAAACTTTCCCTCTAATTTACAGGTTGGTCCCAACTATATATTCTACTCAACGGGATGTACATATAGTACCATGACATGCAATAGAGTAATGAATAAAAGGGAAAAAGAAAAAAAAACAAGAAGTCCTCACTTTTTACAATTTTATCGAGGTCTACATACCTTTGCACATTAAAAAAAAATACAAAAAAATAAAGGGTCCATTGTAATTACAAATATGATGAGTTTAATCCCTGTACGATCAAGAGACATGAATTTAATTGAAGGAAAGGCTTTTAAGTTTAAAAAGTAAATAATAAAAATTAACCCCCGGGTTTTGTTGAAATAAAATGCTGTGTTTGTGTTGATTTTATTACAAGATAAGAGGACAGGTTACTTGGGTTTCTGCTAATTTACGACTCATTTTAGGTCATTAAATTTTACTAATCAACTTGAGCAGGACATCACGAAAATCCATACAAGTGGTCATTTGTAGGGTGATTTTGGCAGGAATTGCAGGTATTACTGTATTATACATATAATAGCTCTATTCTATCAATAATGATTGCATTAATACCTGACCACTGACAATCCATTTTCCCTAATTTTCAAAGCTTTTCTATAGTAAAATCATTAGCAATGCATTTACATTATACATATAATAGCCCTATTCTCTCAATTATACTTGCATTAATTCCTGAACACTAACAATCCATTTTCCCTTGATTTTCAACAGTGTGCTGAAACAAGTTGTAGATCAAAAATTGCAAAATTCTCCCTATCACCAGAAATATATAGTTCTTTAATGTAAATATTGACTAAGGTGGAGTAATGGTAAAGTCAGTGGGCAGCAATTAAAAATTTTTTTTTTTTTTAAAAATAGCCCAACATATACTCGGTTCAAATGCAGTCAACACTAAAATACAGCCATGATTATCATCTCATTTCCTACCCCACAATGCCCAATTTGCCATGTTCCTATATATAAGTAATAATTAGAGTGAATGAAAGTTTTGATTTGTTTAATAAATACTCGTGATATCATGTTATATAAACAGTTATAATAATCATCATTTCACAGATACTTCAATGCAAAAACACCAAGATAAAAGTATTAAAAAAAAGGTAATTCAGGGAGGAATGAGTTAAAAAGATTGTTGAAGTCTGATGCCTTTCCTCATTCGTTAAAGTGAATTAGTACAAGAAAGTTACATAAAGCAAATGCTAGAATTTCAATTGTTGTTAGTTACTGGGGGCTTCACAGTACCTGTAGCCCCAAGGGGCCAGTGGCATAGCTGGGGGGGGACGACAGGGGGTAAGTGTGAACGAGCGTAAATACAATATATTTTAAAAAGAATCCCGGAATAAAAGTCACAATGTAGCGTTACCCTGAGCTACCTAAAATAAAATTAAAAATTTTTAAATAAAAAATAAATAGGAGGAAAAAAAGTCACAACTGGGTAGGAAAATAAAATTGTTTAATAAAATATTTTAATTCAATTTATATTAATTAAATGTTATAGTGTGGCTTTACTTTAGGCCTATGTAAGGTGGTATTTAATTCATGTTATTGTCATTAAGTGGATAATGAGTCACAAAATAAATAAAAACTTGGGGGGGGGGGCACCAAAATTATTTTTGCCCCTCAGGCTCTGAGAACCCTTGCTACACCATTGCCAGGGGCCTACAAAATCTTAATCTGGTACTGAATTCACTAGAGAGACACAAGCAGTCAGATAGAGCTGGATGTCTGCCAACTCTTGTTGCTGTGGGTGAATTTGTAAAAATAAAGAGAAAGTTACAAAAAGCTATCCACAACCCTTTAACACTGACTTTGTTGCATGCCCATAATTTGCAGAGTCATTGTTACTCAACGCAACAATGCCTTCAGACACCAAAGCTTTTCTCAATGTTTCTTTTCCTTTTATAGCTGGTAGCTACTATTACTGACACAAGGTCACCACACAAGCCAACCTTTAATTTTCATCTCTAATGGAGCTTCACTCACTCAGCAACCAGTAAAAAGATACCAGATAGGGATATCCTCACTAAAAGTGAGGATATAATGCTCCCTCACTTACACAATGAATATAGCAAAAACATATCCAGGAAATCTTTATCTGTTTCAGAGATATACTAAAAATGAGGTAATCCTTGCTTCTACAGATAAAAAATAACGTTTATATGCTGTATTTATTTTACATCTGTATAAGCAAGGATTGTTAGTCCAATAAATATCTACTCTTAGGTTATCATCATCAGCCTTTGAAAGTCCATTATTGGACATAGGCCTTCCACATGGTCCGCCAGTTTTTTGCCAAAACATTCCGAATTTGTTCAGATTATCACGCCATCTTACTTTTTGCTGGCCACAATTTCGCTTATGATTTCAAGGGATTCACGTGGTGAGTTGCGATGTCCAGTGGTCATCTCTAATGGGTTGTAGAATATTCACGACAAGTTACCAACATTTATCGCAATGTACAATTTAAAGAGATATAATTTACAGAGATCTCTAAAATTATAAAAAGGTTAAGAATTAAAAAGAATTTACTGGAACGAAAATATATTAAAAGATTTGGCAATCATTCAGCAGAAGGCCCATACCATTTTTGGCTATTTAGGTACTTCCCAAACTTTTGATGATGAGAAAAAAAAAAGTTAAAAACTTGAATAAGAATTATTTTTATTGTAAGAAATATTTATCCCATTCGTAACAAAAATGAATGGAAAATTTTTCAATCTAAAAATGTTTTTCATGTTTAGAACCGGAGAATGTTGTTTCCAGTGTAAACAATTAGCATATAAAAATTAAAAAAAACATTTTATCTTATCACTTTATGTACTGTAAATAAAATTGTTTGTTTGTGAAATAAACC
>VCCN01007168.1:56112-70857 GCA_006491835.1 Architeuthis dux
ATATATACATAAAATCTTTATTGGAAAATCCATGTCGGTTCTTTAGATTGGCTACAGGGGTGAGGCACGATAAGAAATAATTTGAAAATTTGCATTAATTATTGTTTCATTTCTCTATAAAACACAGTTGCAAAATATAAGAGTAAACCTACTTTTGGACAACCCTTTATATAAGAACTTTACATACATATATATATTACTTCCTTATTTATATACAGATATAAAGATTCTTCATTTTGCAACTTGCATAAATTCTATGAATGTAACAACAGCAACAACAATAGCAGCAGTAATACACTTGTATGTATAGCAGAGACATGTCTGTATGGCAAAGACATATCCGTATGGTAAAATATTTCCTATCGTAAAGAGGTCAACCTTTAAAATTTCTTCCAATGTTAAAAAAATGTTCAGCAGAACAGTTTTTAAAAAATCAGATTTTTTAAAACTACCACCAACCAGGGCTGTGGAGTTTGTACACAACACCCAGGGCTGTGGAGTTGGTAGACAACACCTTTGATTTTAACTCCACAGCCCTGCCACTAACAAGAGTCAAAAACATTTTTCTTAAATAAAAATACAAAAATCAGAAACAAAAAAGAAAACTGAGAATATCAGGAATTTATCCAGACTTTTTTTTTTCAAAATGTGTTTCTTACTTTTCTGCCTCAAATTCTTGGTTCATCTCCAAGTAACATCATATATCAAAACACATAATAATTACCTATGTGTTTTTATTTATTTGTTTTCTATCATGCTGAAGGAAACCGATATATAAATTTAAGTGGAATTGCCGTGATTTGAATTCCGACGCAGACCATAGCAGCCTGATTACTTACCAATAGGCCAAAGGGTACACTGATGACATGGTGATGAAATTTTAAGCATGTCACTCAGATTGTATACATTTAGAAAAGGGAACAGTACATCAAAGCAGCTAACGGCCTACAGGGGCAGAATTTAAAAAAACAAAACTGTTGTCATTTATGATGACACAGGTACACTAGTACACAATAAGCGCTGTGTTTGTTACACTTATAGTATCAGTAGCAGTTATGAATCTCTCTTTCCTAGCCTCTTATTAAACTACCTTTCTTTTCTCCCCTCTCCTTTCCTACCGTGTCTGCCACACTTATAGTATCAGCAGTAACCATCAGCTGAGTCTGTTGTTGTACACTTACAATAAGTGTCAGCATAGTGGCAGGTCATGAACTAGTAATGCTAATGGGATCTTGGTAAAATTTCTTAATGTAAACATTAAAACTATAAGTTTCAATGTTACTCATTTCTCTATAAATTATAAGTGATCTTTGGATAAGACATACTTCCTGTCGGCTTCCCTTTGAAATATCGGGGAACGATGTACTTCCTGTCAGCCTTTGGGATGTCAGTGGTGACAATTTTTAAATAAAAAAATAAAAGCAACTTGGATATCAGAAAAGGAGCCTTAGATGTGTTAAAGAGATCTTCTTTGAGAACATTATGACCATTATATAGGAGTCAATGTGCCATGAAACAAAACTCATTCTCTACGATATTTTGACTCTTCTTCAACCAAGTAATATTGAGGAGAAATAGATATTCAATCCACTAATTAATATGGAGGAGCAAGTGGTCTAATGTTTAACGGCGCAGACAATGGAAGCAGCGAGCCAAGTTCAAAATCCCGCAGAGGCTGTTTACGTTCACTTTGCATTAATGCCCTTGGGAAAGGCATGAATCCACCCCCACCCCCCCAGCTATTGGTAAAATAGCAGGGCAGACTGGGCTCTCTAACCTTAGGAGACAACTGTCTAGGAGAAGGGCAACTCTGAATTCAAAACCTGCTCACCAGAAAATAGTGGCAACAGGTGAGCTAAATTAGCCACTAACCTCCCAAAAACCAACATGACTGTACAATCATCATGGGAAGAATTGGGAAAGGCCATTGTTCAGCAGTGGACTTCAAATGGATGATGATGATGAATTATATATCATGGATTTTACAAAGGAACTAACAGCAGTCATAACGAATAGAAGGCTTACCTGGCGAGGATCCATGGGGTCCAGAGCCCCCCTCTCCTGCTCGCCTAAGTTTAAGATACCTGACTGCTTTTTGGTTCAAAGCAGAATCAATGAATGAATATTGTCACCAGGACAGCTCATATGACATTTACCTACTTTTTAAGATGAGTAAATAGGTTTAAATGCAAACTGAGAAGGTTTTAATTTTTTTTTTCAAGTCTTTCAATGCAAGATCTGCTGAGTGTAATAGATAAAGCATGTACAGTAAAGGTCTGGTTGACCATAGCCTACTGGGACTACCCAACAGTAAGATTCCTTCATTTTTTTTTTCTCCATTTTATCCAAGTTAGATTAATACGTGGCATTGGTTGTATGAACTTTTTAAGTCTCGACTAAAAAAAAAAAAAAAAAAAAAAAAAAAAAAAAAATCGAGGCTTAACGAGATTGGCTTCGTAACAAACTGACGATAGCCTGTTTGGAATTTTTGTCTGAATTGCTGAGATGAGGATTTATCACTTTTATGCATGGATTTACTTGCACTAGTGTCCACATCTTGGTTGTTATAGTACCAAGATTCCGGCTCTTTCTGTGATGAGGAATTATCATTATTATACACTGATTTACTCGGACTAGTGTCCACATCTTGAATGGATTGAATAAATGGTTCAGTTCGAAATTCCCAGAAGGTTACCCACTACGACAGACACCTGATGAAGGCCGGAGGGTACAAGGACCAAAACGTTGAGACTATAACAACCAAGAAGAGGACACTAGTCACATGGAGATGAGCAGAAAACAATTTTTAAAGAAAAAAAGAAAAAAAGAAAAAGAAAAAGAAGTTTGGATAAATTTCTGGAAGGCAACAGAAGCATGGCAGAGGTGGAGAGGTGGGGCTATTTGAAAATAATCCTCAAGGAGCCAAGTCCCCCAGGCCCCCCAAAACCTCTAACTACGCTTCTGGAAGGCAATGATGCCTTTTCTCACAAATATCAAACCAACTGTCAGAGATATTTTGGGATACTTTGAATTTCACCGTTTTTTTTTATACGTGTGTTTTTTTTGTTTTTTGCAAATTTTGATTTTTGTTTCTTGGTGGATTAAAAGGGCTGAAAGTTAGTTGAAAGGAACTATTAAAAGTGTATTTTTTTAACGTATGGTCCTCAGATTTTGGTTTTACACACATTGGAAACTAAAACTCAATGGGTCAAAAAAAAAAAAACAAAAAAAAAACAAGACAATTATTACAATTTTCCGCATGACTACAGAGGAACCTTGAAAATGGCAGCAAATATCCTCATTTTGATGAATAACAAGGTTTTTTTTTATTCATTAACCTTAAAAGTTTCATTTCTTCTTTCTTTAATAGTTGTTTAAAAAATGAAATGACAAGTCCCCCCCACCAACCCCCAAACTTGGGACACCCAAAAAAAAAACAAAAAAAAAAAAAATAATGTAAAATAATGTTCACCAGTCAATGATAAAACATCAAAATTTCCTAGCCTACAAATGGCCCATCCAATATGTTAGGTCCCCCGTTCATTATTTGGTCCATTACAGATTCATATGACGTAGTTGAGCCATCATCCAGACTCACACAGCGTGGCAAAGGCTCGAGTGTAGGAAATGGTCGACAGAGTGACCTGTTGTCTTCACTGCCTCGATGACCCATCGGAATTCCTCCCCCACCAACCCCCATGGTAGTAGTCCCCAACACCGACAGACCCTTCTTGTGGGCTGGACGGTATACGACACCAGTGCCGATGTCACTGCTATTGTTACAGATGCACGGTTGTAGCTCCACACTATTTTGGTTTGGTGTATAGAACACGTGTCGGAAATTCGGTGGGATTTTTATGGACAACAAGTCTAATTCCAATTCTCCCTCATTACTGGACGAGTCTGCCTCTGGGGGAGGGGATCCGGACAAGAGTTTGCTTTCAGGGTCCCACTCTTTGTGGACCTCTGCTTCGAGCACAGTCTGCGACTTATTTGCCCTGTTGACCACCGGGAGTGACCGGCTCTTTCCACGCTGCACTTCAAAGCCTTCTTCAGACTCAGACTGCGGACTCTGTTGCTGAAGATGTGGTTTATGATGGTGCTGCTGCTGTATTGGAGGGTAAAGGGTTAGGGAGATGTTGGGCTCTGCACAGAACATGTCGAGTTCCTGCATCTTCTTGCCCTGTGATATGTTCTCATAGCTGTGAGAAGTGTGTGTGGAGAGGGGGAATGGGGTTAGTGTCGCGTGACTGTTTAATGATGAGGGTAGTGAGTTCAATCTGGAGTGAACCAAATTTGTGACAGGCACATTGCTGTCTCTCTTATACATCCCAAAAATGTCTCTCTGTGAGCCAAGATATTGGGAAAATGAGGTGTGTCGGTTCACATGTTTCTGATTGGAAGTTTTTTCGATATTGTGCTCAGGGAGCAATAATGGCTCCCCTGAGCTATGTCGAGTGTGCTTCGGTTTAAATTTACTGCCGACAGGTCGTGGCACGGGCTCCAGGTGATCCTCGACCCAGCTAGGATTGTCTTTAAAATACTGCTTAGCTTGTTCGATGGCTAATTTCAGGCGAAGACCGACATCAGACTTGTCATAATTTTTAGCTGTGATTCCGGGATATGTTGAAAATTTGGATCGTTCAGAGCTGAGTCCGTGGAGGTGACACACAAGGCTTGAAACGTCCCGCATCATCTGGAACTTCAGGGCAAGGTCCAGCTGTGCCGGGATGTCCCCCTCCACTGAGTAATCCAAGTAGAGTACGATAAATTTGGAAAGGGACATACCCTTGCATCGTTCGATGCGCATCTTTTCGGCAACATAGTCAACTGCAAGTGCAAAGTAATCCGGAATGGTCCGATGCGGGTCCTGACGGAACTGCATATTCTTCTTGCACCGGAGCCTGGAACCGACCGAGCAGAGAACTATGATGTATTCTGCCTCTTGAAGATTGTCCAAAAGCCAATCGTTGAGACCTTTCTCTTGAATAACATGTTCTTCAAACATGTCAATATGCACATTGCAATTGCAGACTTGCATCAAGAAGGCTGCAACAGCTTGCACAGCACATTCATGTGCAGCACAGTCAGATGAATAAAGAAGCAAAACATTAGGGAAATGTTGCTTCATGTCAAAATCTGAAAAAGAAAAAAAAACAAAAAAACAGGTCACTCAATAGAAACTTGAGAAAGGGGTGATTACTGAATAAGTTGCTTATCTCGCCTTTTGTTGGGCAGTGATCACTAAAAAGTCTCAATTTTCAAAAACAAGCATGAATGCTGCCAGACACAAACTAAGGGACCAATTCAGGATAAACTTACATTGTAAATTCAACCCTCCCCTAAAAGCTTATTTTAAGTTTTTTCTATACATAATAAGGAGTAAATGTTGAAATTTTCAGCCCTCTAATGCCATTGGTGTGGGCTCTACACACGACAGATAGATAGACAGGCAAAAATCACTTAAAACGCCATAAACTGCAGTACGAACAGTGTGTCAAACTTTGTGTTGGTGTAACCCAGGCCGCAAAGCCCTCAGAGCCATCTTTCTCAAACCAAAGCATATTGCAAGCTTCATTTAGACATGGTTTGCCCTATGAAAAGAAAAGTGCCAAGTGGCATGATATAACTAAAGCTGTAGCCTACCACATTGCTAAAGATATGGTCCCTGTGGCAACAGTAGAGCTAAAAGGTTTTAAAAAGCAGCCAGTAATGTACACCAAAGTCAGACAGAAACTTACTGACCAGTTTGTGAAGGTGACTCATTTTGTGCTGACCACAGATATGTCTTCCTTTGTTTTTCAAGCAAATAAATTCGGCCAATCAATGTTCAGGATAACCAAGTTTGGACAAATTAACCAGCCCCTATTCAAATCACCAGTTATAGTTTGGTATTATAATCTGAATACTTCCTCCACCACTGAGTATATTAATCATGCACATCCCTATTAAACAGTGGTGATATGCCTCTTCAATAAATAAATAAAATAAAAGATATTTTTCAATTTTGTATTACAGGACATAACATGGATGCTAAGCACACCATCTATGCCATTTCTCTGTGTAAAAGAATTGTCAGTAGCTTCTCCTACAGCTGGAGGAAGAGAAGCGAGCTGGCTGAAGTCCAGATTCAGCTCATCGGCTAATCACAGAGTCAGCCACAAGCTGGGGATCGAGGCAACAAATGATTGGGGTGGCCTAACAGTTACCGGTACAGAAAAATGAATCATGGAACCAAGTTCGACTTTCAGATGAGGCTGTTTGCTTTCAGTTCACACTAATGCCCTTGGGAAAAGCATGAATTTACTTCTCTCCCCAGTAAATAGAAAGGCAGCTGGAGCCCTTTGATTAGCAAATTTTAATTGTTGAGGAGGAAAATGAATTGCTACATTTAAAATTCTGACTGCAGCGCAAATAAACATTGAAACATAAGCAAAATTAACCAAACCTTTTTGTTAATAAAATGCTGATTACTCACTCATAATAATGCTTTAAGGGACTTACTTTCAGAGGCACAGCTGGGGGGTAGGGGGTATTTGAAAAGCCCATTTGCGATATGTGAATTAGACAACAAGCACCTGAAGTGGCATCACTCATGTCACCCTGCAGTTTGTAAAACAAAAAAAAAGAATTTTCATAGCAACCACAAAATAAGAACCTACCTTCAATCATAGCATCTGATAATTGTGGATGTTCAATATGCGATCCTGGAAAAATTAAGAAACTCAGTTTAATAAGAAACTTACTTTAAAAGCAGCAAATAAATAAAAAATAAAATTATTATTATTATTCAGTAAGATAAATGTCAAATTTAACCAAAAGAACATAGAAATTAAATGTTTTGTTTATTACAGACAAAATATTTTTTGTTTTCTTTAATCCTAAATTATCACACCCAAATCTAACCAACAATTTATGAAAGACAAGTTTTATTGCTAAGTTGTGTTAATTTCTTCTAAGATACACCAACCACCGCTCTACAGCAAGCACACAAACAGTGTTTTTATACACCAACCACCGCTCTACACCAGGCACCCAAACAGTGTTTTATAATAAGTGAAGAAGATTATGAAGCCAAGTACATATCTTCTAATTTTGCTGTGTTCCCTGAATCAATATTTGGGAGAAGAACATAGAGAGAAACAAACAATCCTTCCTTTCTTATTATAATGATTCTAAGGTTATGTCAAACTGACATTTGGGTTTTACTTATGAATCTGCATATTTATTTTCTCCAAATATTTATAATTCTTATGGCAAAAAGAAAAAGAAAAAAAAAAAAATTAATCATATGTTGATTTAATGGTAAAATTTTATGTTATTTTAAAACCTTTTGAATCTGTATATTTATTGTCTCCAAATATTTATTTTTCAAAAAAATTAAACTTAATATGTTGATTCATTAGAAAAGTGACTTACCGGAAGTGTAATTTCTCTTTCGATACATACAGAATACAACAATGATAATCGTGACACTGCCCACCACACCAAAAACAGTGCCCAACATAATCTTAAGGGAGCGTTCATATTCACCACTCTGGTCTGAAGGTTGAATCTTAACATCATCTGGACAAGCAAAAAGAAAAGTTAAAAAATAAATAGAAATGAGGATTACATTCAACCAATGAGAAATGTACATTACTGTCAACAATAGCATAACTGGTTTTGTTTAGTTCTTCAGTTAAGGATGAACAGATATGACAAAACAGCAAAATTATTTTGTGACAATTTGCACACATGAACATGAATATAACATTATCATTTGTGACTAGTTTTTCTTTCATCTTATTTTTGTTGGTTTCTATCGCAACTCTAAGCAGCATGGATCAGAAATAAAGAATTCTTTATTTCAAATCATGTTGCTTATTTAACGGTCATGGGATGTAAAAACGGCTTGAGAGTTGTGATAAAAAGCAACAAAAATAAGATGATGAAAGAAAAACTAGTCAAAAACAAGTTTGGCTGCTCCAGAGTCAAACTCTGCTCCGACTTCCTTGCATAATTCTACTATGAATTTTGGAGGTATGTAAAACTTGTCAGTTTAGCACAGTCTAGAAATCACCGGATCACGAGTTCAAATCCTGGTAGTGAAATGCTGATTTTATGTCAGTTTACCCCCCTATTTTTGGTGAGGATTATTCTTGTTCTTGTTATATAGGAAAGTAAAGTCAACTCCAGTGTTAAATTGGAGTTGGACAATTAATAATCCCCAGTGTCAGGGTGAGACCGGAAAATATGCGTCAAAGAACAAGAAAGTTCTTATTTGAATTTGGTTAGACGCAGTGTTTTAATCATTGTATTTTGGTTTATTTGGACTAATTTACTTGTCTTTGTCGTTTGTTTTTCACAACATTTCAGCTATGATGTACTGTCCAGCCTTCCTCAAGTTTCTGTTGTGTTCTGGAATTGCAAATCTAGTTTTGGAGAGCATGCGCATCCCCTCACATCCAAGTCACGTCTGACTTGAACTAGGGATTGGTGAGAGAGAAGCGAGCACAGGCAAAGCTCAACAGGAGCGCATGAGGGCAACTAAGTGGTTAGGTGAACAATCCCCAAAACAGAGATACAAAAACCAGATGTGACATGTATGTGAGGGGATGCGCATGCTTCCCCTAAAACTAGATTTGACATTCCAGAACACAACATATATCCAACGAAGACTGAAAGGTACACAGCCGAAACATTGTGAAAAAGAAAGACAAGGAAATTAGTCTGAATAAACCACATACAATGATGACCATAAAAGTTGTTCTGGACTGGACAAGATCAACAAGATCATTAGCACAGAAGGGCATGAGTGGTTGGACTCTGGATTGAAACCCTGCTATTTTCATTAGCCCAGTGGCAAGATGAAGATTCTTAGATCTTTACCAGCAGGGGGGACAGACCACCAAAATTGGCAGCTCAGTCCTTCTCACATGGAGTGGCGGGGCCAGCGCAAGGTCAGTCCCCATAGACTCTGAACATTTGGGGACTGTCGGATCTTTATACATCATAGACTGACCCATAACAATTTATTCTGTTTAAGTCTCTGGACCAGGCCAACTGATGCAGCTGGATACCTTTGCTCTGTCAACTTTGCCAGGAGGCAAAGAGGGGACTACCGATTGATGTGGCTCAGTGGTAGAGAGCTCGACTTTAATTTGGTAGGTTGTGGTTTCAATCCATGGTCGAGCCACACCAAAGGCTTTTAAAATGGTACTCAATGCCTCTCCGTAAAGTACTCAGCATAAAGAGTAGGATTGAGGAAACCTGGAGAAGGATGGGATCCATCAGGCTGTCATGCCCAAGACACACCTGTAAATGGGTGCCCCAAAGACACAGTACAGGGGACGTATAATCAGGTAGTGAGTTACGGGACCAAGGACAACGCTGGGGTTATGAAGAAGAAGAAGAATGAAACTGTTGATAGAAGGACATAAACAATCAAATTAATCTTCAAGGAACTGAGTAGAGAAAACCAAAAAATTGTTACCCTGTCGGCGACTAATTGTCCTTGTCTCAGAGGTGGTGGTCTTCACCATACCAGAGGTACTACTGATTCTATGCTTCAATACAGCTGTAGTAGTTGTTAATGTTTTGCTAGAGGTACTGCGGCCTGAAACAAATAACACAAAAATTCATTATCACATTACATAAGAAGAAAATGATGTTTTTATGTAGCAACATTTTATATAAGTTTATTTATTAAATTATTTTGCATTAAAAGAACATTTGCCATAACGCTGTGTTTCACATACTTATTAGGTTGATCCAAAAGTTACCAGCAACATTTTTTGCTCAATGTTAGGCAAAAATTACAAGTGTCTTGGATTTTACTCAGCTTTTTAATGCTTGTAAAATCAGTCGACAGTAGTATGTCGATTACAAACCATAGAAAAAAGACAGAACCAAGGAAAATCGGTTCCACGTGAATTTACAGAAATGAACGTCAGCATTTAAATACTTTCTATAGTTTTGGGAAGGATCATTAACATTCAAATAATTCTTTGGACAATTGAAATCCTTCTTGTTGTTTGTGTTGTTAACACAACATTTCAGCCGATCCATTCTTCGACCTTCTTCAGGTGTAATATCTGAATGTGATGGGGTAAACAGAAGTCCCTTTGAAATTAGAAAACTTATGTTCATCCCATCATGTTCAGATATTACACCTGAAGAAGGCTAAAGAATGGATCAGCTGAAACTTTGTGTTAACAACACAAACAACAAGGAGTTCGATCATCTGAAGAACTATTTGAATTTAAATACTTGTCTTTCTCGACACAGAAAAAGCCCCTTTTGGACAAGATAGTCAACAACTATGAAAAATGAATTAATCACGAGAATCAAAAAATAAAATAAAATCAGTTAGATCCAGGACAGCTTTCAACATTTCAACCTAAAATGGAATATACTGAGGTAAAAGTTCTTTGTTTGGTGGGATTCAAAAAGAATTATTTATTATAAATTGCTGGAACCTTGACAAACAATTACTGAATTGTGCTACAGTGAGCAATTGGTTTGTTTGAATGACTTATTGGAGGAGAAAAGACCTTTTTCTGGGTTATGAAGTTGACTGATTTTGCTGCATGATGATGCCAGCCCTTTCATTGCAATAATGCAACAATCATGGAGCCAGAATAGAATGTTTTTTTTACACATGTCATATTTTCCAGACATGTCACCTCCGGATTATCACTTGTTTCACTCCATGCAATACTCCTTGTCTGGTCATCAAATCCATCAAGTTCAATGTTAACTATTTATAAGTCAATAGGAGTTGTGTCCCCCTTCATGATTGACTGTTTAGAGTGTATCAAGGTAGATGACTCTTGAATGGCAGTGATTTACATAGTTCTGGGTTATTAACCAATCAGGGCTGGCCTTGGGGTCCCACCATTGGTATAATAGCTTCCCACTTTGAGGGAAGATTACATTTTTCTATATTTAGCTGAAGGAGTGAAGTCCCAGTAAATTGCAGTGCTGATAATTTCAATTGGATATTTTGACATTCAAGATATCTGAAATTTCTTCAAGAAAAAAAAAGCTGTTTACTCACCATTACCATTCTTTAAAGGGCTACCCATTATGAATGAGGTTGAGTTCATAGTCTGCACTTGAAAATCAGCACTGATGACATTCACCTGAAGAAGATTGTTTTTTGTCCTTTTATAACTTTCAATTCCATAAAAGACAAAGAAAATCATAACAAAAAAGACATTTTTGTTGTAAACAAATTCTCTATGGAGACAAACTGACATTCTATAATACAAATTACCTAGAATAATATTTTTTCTGGGAAGCCGCTTATTGTGATCACCCTGGGACAAAGTCTTTTAGAGAACAATAACCAGTTGATAACATTAAGCAAAGGATATAAATATTGGAATAATTTACATTCATTGTTATAAACAGCTTTACATTATACAAAATTTAATAATAGTAATAAAAAATATAATAATAATTTTGAATTCATTTTAAATAAAATGTTTGGGACCGACTGATTTTGATAACAATAGCTGTTTGATATCATTATCCATGATTATAATAAACAGCTTCCTCTATACAATTTGTAATTTTATAAATATTGCTAAAATTACCAGAATTTCAAAAGCTTGTTTCCACATGCAAAACTGTGAAATACTTTCAAAAAAGAAAAATATTTGGTCTACCTGAATTTGATAATAGCCAGGTTGAATGTCAGTAAACTCTGCCTCTGTTTGGTTGCCAGGCAACTAAGAAGAAAGGAAAAAGAAAGAATTAGGAAAATCTGGAAAATTTTCTCTGGCAAAGAAAATCTGAAAACAATAGCATCAGCAGCAGCCATTATAAGGCCACTGCTGGACAGAGGCCTTTCCCATCTCCTTCCATGACGACCTAGATTGTGGTAACCTCTGCCATGTCTTACTGTCAAACTTTTCTTGTGTCTGGTCTTTTCCTACTGCGTTTACAGTCCGATGGACACCAATCGGTTAGTCTTTTCCTCCATCTATTGTCATCTCTCCTTGCTAGGTGACCAGCCCATCTCCATTTTTGCTGCTTAATTATTTGTATAATATCCTTCATTCTAGTTCTCCCTCTGATCCATGTTGATCTTTTTTCTATCTCTTAGAGTTATCCTTAGCCCTTTCCATGGCTCTCTGTGCTATTCTAAGTTGGTTTTCAGCTCGTTTTGTTAATTTCCATGTTTCGCATCCATAATTCATGGCTGGTATTATGCATCCGTTGTATACTTTACGCTTTAAGCACATTGGTAAGGTGCTCTTCAGAATATCTGTTCATACCAAATGCTTTCCAACCTATCGTTATGCATCATTTTATTTTGCAGTCATTGTCTTTCTCTAACTTTATGTAAGGCACCAATTCTTTTGCTAAGTGAACATATTCAATCATTACTTAATGTCCAACATTTAATTAATACTTGGAAGTCACATTTAATTAATACTTGGAAGTCACACCTAATCAATAGTGCCAGTGGCCAAGCGGTTAGCAGCATGGAAAATGGAATCAGCGAGCCAAGTTCAAACTGATTCAGATATGTGTTCACATCACACTAATGCCTTTGGGAAAGGCATGAAACCATCTCTTCTAACTCCAGCTATCGGTAAAATAACGGGTGAAGTGACTGACGCTACTTCAGGTGCTTGTAGCCTCTCAGTCAATTTCACATATTGAAAACCTCGAAGTCAGGAGTGAAACTTTTGATATGTGGAGCTCGGCAGGAATGGCTAAAGTCTTAGCCATCGTAAAGGGACCACTCTATTTTTACTATTTAAATTAACCTATAAGAACCCAATGTGACAACAATGTCACATGCAATTTAATTGATCTGCACAGTCTCTTATATAATATTATATATTATCCTTGATTTTAATTCATGAAGTCCACTAAGTGACATCTACTGAACATCTTGGTGCAGTTACGTGACTGTGTGTCAATTTGCCTACCCAGAATCCCACATAATGTTCCTTCAAGTAGTCTGGGTCTGGGTTCTTATGGATAATAAGGTTACACGAACAAGAGAAATAAACATGCAGGTAAACAGTCACAAATTAGGAGTTGCCTCTCTTAAACAATGATCCCGCACTGAACATTTGTAATGTTACCTATATATTGTTCACGCGCATTACATGGAACTACGTCATTTCAGGGCCTGATTAATGATATATGCATTTCTTAATAGTACATTTTAACTTAATGAAATTAATATCAAAATATTCATTCTTCTTCAAATATTTTAATTGAGTGCATTTTGGATGAAAACAGATAAACTGAAATCTGGTGAGAAAATCCCCTTATTCAATGGCACATAGGAGGACACACTGGCATAGGAAACATTTCCCCATTTCAGCAAGGAATATTTTGTAATAAATGCTTGTCAGGATTATCTTTATGGCTTAGACTCAGCCTCACAAATCTCCAGAGATGCCTCTGTGCAAATCCGAGAAGAATTATGCCTACCTGTAGCTGCTGGCCAATCCGAGAGGAATAGGGGTCCCTCAGGTGACCGAATTGAATTAGGCTAACATTGTAGCTGTCGGCCACATACTGGCGACTGGGTTCAAACACAACATGGAGGCTGCTCTCACTGTCAATAGAAACAGCTATTGTCCTCTTCTTGTTTACTTTCAGAGGATTCACTGCAAATAAATAAAAAAGATTCTTCAGAATAACATTATTCTGCTAGGTCGACTTATGTCTGCATTATGTTCTGGAAGTATTAATGACACATACATATTTACCTAAACCTCTATATTGTACATACATATGTCTAAATGCCATAGTTAATAAAATGTACATATTTGTCTTCCAAATTGGTGGCATGCCTTTTTTTTTTTTATTCTGCCACAGGCTCGCTTGGAGGGAGGTGCTTAGATACACAGTATATTTTCAGATCTTAGCCAACGAGATACACACAAACAAAAGACCACAAGGAATGTGATTTCATGATGTATGCGGGTGTCTCATATGCTATCGAGACTAGAAAAAAACAGTACAGCATGCTTTTTTCAATTTTAAAATTTTTATTGAGCCCTTATGGGGACTTCCAAAATCGGATGTATCTGTGATAGGACGTTAGTCGGTTGGACACAAGTTGACATATGACTGTACATGCTGTTTATTGTATGACAGCACACTAAGAAATATATTTGACTTACACAGAATACCAACTCAATGAATAAAACCTTTTTATCAGCATACTGATATAAGTACTCACCACCTCTTTTCATTTCCTCTGTTGCTAAAAAGATTCAGATCTCACAAAATCTAGTGATAAAACCACCAGATTAGCAATGTGGCGAAAGCGGGACCTACATAATACCTGTAGTGGACATTTTTCAAGGGTCGAAATACAAGTTTGCATATTTGGAAAAATTTACACAGCACACGTGTGAGATAGTTGCACCACAGTTTGAGAATGGATGCTAAAGCTTCTACAAAATTGTAGATTAAGGAAAATAGTCTAAAAGTGAAAGAAGAGAACAACATTTTTTTAATTTGTGTATTTGCAGCGATTACATAAAAGACAAGGAAGAAAATTAAATCAAAGTTAACCCTTTTGAGACTCCTGGGACTTATATATACCAATAACTTCTATGACTGTTGGGATATATATGTCCCGCAGATCTCTTAAAATTCTACTGGAATGTATAGGTCATGAAAAATAAAGTAAATGAGATTATATATATCTATTACTATACTGACATATATACCCTGGGATAAATGTCTAATGGGACAATTGTATCCCATCATGATTTTGGT
>VCCN01007168.1:74330-104269 GCA_006491835.1 Architeuthis dux
TCAGTGTAGTAATGGTTAACAACCTTGTGATGCTGACCATTATTACTGTAATGAGTTTGATCATAACTGGGAGCCCCACTACTGTGGTCTTGTGTCAAACTAAGCTAAACTTAGTAAATATCAAGTATATTCTGCTTCCGTATTTAAGGAAAACAAATCACCCAAACAAAATAGCTTTTTGTCATTGTAGCACATTGTATTGTCAACACTAGCCCCCAATAACCAAATCCATGACTCTGGGGTAAGTTGATGGAGAACAAAGACTGTCCTTGATGATGCTGTCAAAAAGATCATAAGAAACAAAACAAAAAAATCAATACGCAACCTTTTCATACTTTGCTTCAGGTGGGAACTTGACACTTTTAAAGTCAAAAACACGGCATTTGCTGTCTCTGTCTTTTTTCTGGACGTCATGCTCAATTTTCAATAGAAGGGCACTTGTCTGATGCAAATGTTCTGAAAAGATTAAAAGAAATCTTTTTTTACTTTTTAATTACTGGATTGCCACTAGGTGGAGGAAGGTATATTAAATCATCACCATTACGTTTTTAACTTTTAGATTCATGGAATTCTTTTTGTTAATTGAATTAAAGTAAATAAGAAAATTTACCAACAAGGGCAAGGGAAGTAACTTTAATCAGAAATTACTCCCCTTGAATTACTATTTGAATTCCCTAGTATGAATTTAAGAGTTAAGTAACAGCTCAATTTTTTAAAAGTATTATTACAATGAAGACATGAACCAGAGAGGAAAAAGAAAAATTCTGTTTAACAGTGATTAGATTTTTTTGTATAAAATAATTTCAATCACTTCTTTCGAGGCCAAAGATTGTGAAAGTTACTGACTTATTTATACTAAGAGAGATTATCGTGTTTTTCTTTTCTGGTTTCTCAACTTCTATATCAAAGCTGTAATAGCAAACTTATCTATCTATCTCTCATATATATATGATAATTATAAAGACATTTATTAGTTGAGAACCTATATTTGCCTGGCACTGGTGTGAATGACAGCTAAATGTTTAGCTGTCGAGAGAGCTGGAATAAGGAGTTCTCTCTAAAAATTATACATACTCCTAATAAACAAATTTAATTCAACCACATCTTAATAGCACACACTTAAGATAAATATACGCAAAGAATAAAATATCCCCCCACTCTCTCATAAACTACATTCAAATATCAAGCACCTGTCAAAATCAACAATCCCCCAGGGAAATCTACAATTAAAATCAGGGTATAGCTGTGACCAACCAAGCAAATACATCCCTCAAACACAGATATCAAATTACAGTACATTATGATGACCAATGACACCTGGGCTGACCGACCAAAACACAATAAATACTCCCAGTATAGCAGAAATTTTCAGTGTCTTTTGAAAAAACACATGTTGAAACTGGTAAAGGCTAATAATAATTATTATTTTTATGTCAAAACACCTATGACTAAAAATAAAAACATCTAAACCTAAGCTTGGCTATTCCCTTTTTTCTTAAACTTTAACAACCCTATTGCAGATTCTACCCAACCACTTCTCTCTCTCTCTCTCTCATATATATATATATATCTCCAGACTAGATGAATGATGGTTGGAGTCAGTGTGCTGTCAGCTGAGACTAGTTGTATTGTAAAGCATTCTTTACATCCTTTCCTGTTCATTTAATCATGTAGAGTTATTAATCAGAACAAAAAAACGATGCGCACATCAGGAGATGAATGAATTGGTTACGATGAAAAACAAGATTTGATTGAATCTGAGACTGAAAATATTAGGAAACGACTTATTCACAGAAATTCTAACACAAAATAGAATTCAATAGATATTTCTGCTATTTTCAGTAATGGATTTATTGATTTGGTCGTTACTGATAATAGCAGTGGTAAGAAAAAGGTTTAATCTTAAAATAGTCAAGAAATGTTTAACTGATTAGATAACGATTATTAGAAACCATCAACCAAAATTGTCAACATAGGTTTCTCCAGTTTTCAAGTGGTTCTGGATGGCTATCTATGTACAGGTTGCGTCAATGGAGCTAGAGGGCTGAAAATGTAAACATTTACTCCTTATTATGTCTAGAAAAAACTTTTGGCAAAGTAGGACAACCGTCACAAATGGATCACCTCATGAGGACTGAATTGACTGATCACCGCTAAAGAAGCTAAAATTGTTTTTACTTTCGTTCTAAGCTGGCACAGCAATAACCGAGTTTTATTAAATCAAGTATTGTAAACCATTTTCATTAATTTTTGACTGCTAATTACCCTCATCTTAATTTTTAGTAGTTTGTTTTAAAAATTACAATGGGTAAAATGATTTACAATAAACAAATAAAACAAGAACGCCTTACTGAAATTGTGATTAAACAAACTAAAAATTAGGATGAATGTAAATAGTAGTCAAAATTAATAAAAATAGTTTACGATACTTGATTTAATAAAAAAAAACAAAAAATAGAATAATCGCGTTTTAATTAAAACGCAAACAGTCATTGCCGTGCCAGCTTAGTACGAAAGTAAAAAAAATGTTAGCTTCTTTATTGGTGATCAGTCAAATCAGTCCTTATGATGCGATCCATTTTTTACATTTAAGTCTTGAGTGACTAACCAGACCTGTTATTGTTTTTATCAAGTTTTTACAACATCAGTATTTAAAGGATCAATTGACAACAAGGTGGCACTCTCAGTATTCTTGCTGATTTTAGTAATGCTGTGATGTGGATGGTTTCAATTCGTGCTCAGATTTGAAATTCTTCCAATGTTATTGCAAGGCTCTTCAGGACTATGCCAAGTGCACCAATAATGATGGGCACAACTATCAACTTCATGTTCTACAATTTTTTCACTTCTCTAGCAAAGCCCAGATATTTTTCCTGCTTTTTACTCTCTTTCAGTTTCACTGTCGTCTGCTGGAATAGTGATAGATCTTCCTTTGGTTTACAATGACCAACTTTGGTCTCCTGTACTGGATTAAGGGATTTATTAGCATTATACTACTATTCTGCTTGCTTGTATATACAGACATTATGCTTTCTGATTATTATTCAGCAGATTTCTCAAAAGTTTTTCACAAGAAGAAAAACAAAGGCAATGAATCCAGCTATCAAAATATGTCAAAATAGGCTACAAAAATACCTTTTTTTTTCTTCCTTCATCCCCTGCAAAATACACTGTGTCTAATTTGTGAATAAATGCTTATTAAGCAAAAGAGATTAGAGGACGGCTATATCTTCTCCAGTTTACTTTGGCAAGGAGACTTATGTATTTATTTTATTCCCATGGCAGGGTCCATTGCCCGGGTGCCACCTGTAACAACACACCTAAAATCATACAGCACAAAAGTTTTCATTACAAAAAGAAAAAAAAAAGAATTCTAACATATTTATAAAAATACATTCAGATCATAAACAAAGACAGCCAAAGGGCAGACCCCACAGGTCATGGGCAGACCCCACAGGTCATGGGCAGACCCCACAGGTCATTGGCAGACCAAATGGCCAAATGAGAGACACCACAGGCCAACATATAATCCCCTTATTTTAAGCAATTCTTTTTTTGTTGCTTAGAAATCACTCTCTCTGGAACAAGTTCAAAGTGGCTTACATGAGCATCAAAAGAAAACGAAAAATAAAATAAAAAAGAAAGGAAAACAAAATACATAAACAGGTGTCAACAAAGGTATTGCAACAATCATAGTTAGTCCCAATGAGTCGGCTAAAGCAGCATGACAATTGGCCACGGCCCACACACCAAATTCTAAGCAGAACTAGACCAGCAAGAAGACTCTGCACTGGACAAAATTCACCTGAGGAAGGTCAGAGAATGGATTGGTCAAAGTGTGGGAAAAAAAAAACAAGGATGAGAATAGTTAAGAAACTGAATATTAAAAGGTGACATTATTTATGTATCTATATAATATCTATCTATATCTATATAATTTGGATTTTGTAAATTATTCTAAGGATTTATTTTATTCATTTCTTGGCCCTTGCAGCCAGGTGGGTGGTAGAGCAGGGGGGCTTTGGCTTGCGTCATTGATCGTAGTGTAGGTCTCCTCCTTAGGAGGAGGAACAGGATTGCCATGCGAGGCTTACAGCACCTGGTATCCCCAGACAGTCACCCATCTAGGTACTGATCAGGTTCGATGTTGCTTCCATGATTGTACGAGAACCAGTGTGTCCAACGTGATTTGACAGTAACTAAGGATTTAATGAAAGAAATGGAAATTTGTCATAAATGTTCTGAAAATAATTTAAAAACCCTGGTGCTTTCAGTATATGATTGATTTGTTTAGCAGCATATCAACCCTTGAATAGAGTCTTGCAACTTTGGTAAACAGTTTTTTTTTTTAAATTAGAGTCTTGTGACTTAGGGTAAGGTGAAAGTTTTTTTTTTAAAAACTAGAGTCTTGCCACATTGGTGCAAAAACAGGTGACCCCTGTTTGGGAGGCGGGGGGTCTTACACCTCTGCGGGGGATGCAGTCGGTATATTCTAGGCCCCAGCTGCCAGGGCCGACTTTCAGTATAAAAGGAAACATTACAACAATAATTTAACATTTTTCAAGTGGGGGTTATTCTTAGCTTAAGAACCCTAGAGATTCAGATTTTCAAGTCATTTCCTTCTCTAAGGTGAATTATGGTTAAACCTAATAGAAAAAATGAGTTACAGACCTCACAGTCAATAGGGCAATACTCTAACCAGCTGGCAACTATTAAATAAAATTTCTTTTAAAAACCCAGATTAAAAACACTTGAGATCTATGTTGCTTTCTCCAAGAGAAATGGTAAGAACAGAGTCTGTAAATCTAAAGAGTCTCTCTGCTTCTACCTACACTGGCCCTTCCTATCCCTCCACCCTCAGTCGCGTGAGTGTACAGCAGGAGAGAAGCTGAGAGTTCTTAGACTCTACCTCAAATAATGAGGTCAGTCCTGAAGTGTTCAACACAAACAACGAAGCACCCAACTCCCTGGCTCACATCCCCTACCATTTACATCTTGTCTCTGGCTCAAGTCTTCATAACACAAAATCTACTAATAAGATGTTTTTAATAAGCCAACTACAGTTCCAGACAAAAAGTCTTCGACCATTAGAAGAGAGAGAATAGAAAATACAAATACAGATACTGGGCTAAAAATACCCGTACAGCAATAATATTCTAGCAACTGATAGTCTAGTGCCAGTTCAGGACCGTTTTAATAATATTTGAGGACCCCCCCGGGGCAAAGCAATGTACTGGGGCTCTTAACCCCCTCGCCCCCAAAAAATTAAGATTAGGTTTTACATCGGGAAAATTTGCAGCATTTCATTGCAGAATATTTAGGTTTAGGGAAGGTTCTCTATGTTGAAATTTTCACTGCAAGGTATTGCATATTTTACAAGCATATGAATTGCGGGTATCCCAAGGAAAAGATTTAAAATCAGCATTCAAAACGCAAGTATCTACCAGCACTGAAATATTTACTACTGCTATCAAAGAAAAAGTTATAAACAGTCCGATAGATACACTTGAACAGATTCAGATTGCTAGACAGACAGGACCACACTCGGACAGATAGATACACACGACCACACTCGGACAGATAGATACACACGACCACACTCGGACAGATAGATACACACGACCACACTCAGGGAAATAGCTTTTGACTTCAAGACTTACCCCCAGAGGGCAACAGCAGGGTGAAGTTAAGCACAAAGTTGTTGGTATTGTGGTAATCATTTGGACATGACCTTTGCTCGTCATGGATGGTGAGTCCAGCAATTTGAGGCCGAGCGGAAGAATCCGTTGACTGCAAGTTGTTGCCAATGCTGCTGCTGCTGCTTGGAGACGTGACATCGGAAACGGTAGCACTCACTGATTCAGGAATATTTAGCATTGAGAAACTCGAGTAACTGCTTCGGTTCCGACTCTTCTCCAGCTCTCTCTTCACATCTTGACAACCTGGAGGAACGGACAACAGAAATCTTTATATAGATATAAATAAAAGGAAAGAAAAGGAGCCAAATTTACATCCACACTTATATAAGTAACAGAAATATATAGAAACTAGTGTACCCATGTCATCAAAAATGACGCGCCCTGTTGGCTGGGGCCTAGAATGCGCTGACTGCATCCCCTGCAGAGGGGTAGGACCCCCCAACCAGGGGCCACCTGTTCTTTCAGTCGCAAGAAGTTAGTTAGAAAGAAAAAAAAAACCTTTGACCAAAGTCGCAAGATACTATTTACAAAAAGACATTTCACCAAAGTCGCAACACTCTACTTAAAAAAAAATAACCTTTCACCAAAGTTGCAAGACTATTAAAAAAAACAAAAAAAACTCCGACTTTCAGAAGTTTAAACTGATTTTGGCTTTAAATGACCCATCAAGGGTTGATATACCACTAAACAAATCAATCAATCACTCAAAAAATACGAGTTTTATTTTAGTTTTAGTTTTTTTTTAAAATTCTGCCCATGTAGGCTGTTAGCTTTCATGTATTATCCCCTTTCCCCAATGTATACAATCTGACTGACATACTTAATGCTGAAATTTTCAACACAGTGTACTCTTGGCAAGTCATCAAGCTGTTAAGGTTCACATCATAGTTCAAATCATGGCAGTTCCACTTATAATTTTATATATTGGTTTCCTTCAGCATGACAGAAAACAAATGAATAAATTAAAACACATCAGTAATTATTATATGCTTTGATTAATATTCTCCAACCTATAGCTGGAGTTGGTGTTGATAATGTTTTGAGCCTCACCATGTCTCGAATTAGATGTGGTGCATTGCTGCTATTCATACCGATTTGATGTGTGTATTTAGGTCCAGTAAAAATCAACTGATGCATGAACGAACATCTAGTAAAATAAGAGATTCATTTTTCAAAGTTTATTTTCATACTGAAATAAATTCATATCAGCAGCTCAGTGGTAGAGGCAGGATGGAAATAATCAAGAGAGTAAAATGGAAACTATAGTTGATTCTGTCTGGTTAAGGATTCAAAAATAGACTAATACTTATGGCAGGGTGGAACTTATATATCTTTGCTTCCCAAGAGGAGGTGTGGGTGGCCCTACAGTTAACAGCATGGAGAATGGATTGATTGATTTGTTTGTTTAGCGGCATATCAACCCTTGAAGGGTCATTTAATGCTGAAATCAATTTAAAATCCCCAAAATAGTGTCTTGCGATTTTGGTGAAAGGTTATATTTTTTTTTTAAACTAGAGACTTGTGACTTTAATTAAGGAAAAGTAACCTTTCACCAGAGTCTTTCAACTTTGGTGAAGGATTACTTTTCCTTAACTAGAGTCTTGTGACTTTGGTGCAAAAACAGATGGCCCGTTTGGGGGAGTCTTACCCCTCTGCAGGGGATGCAGTCGGCGTATTCTAGGTCCCAGCCGACAGGGCCGATGAAGAATGGAATCGGCAAACCAAGTTAATTCCAGCTGGGTTAGTTTGTATTGACTTCACTCTAATGCTTTTGGGAAAGGCATGAATCCACTTCCCCCAGCTATGAGTAAATAGGTGGGCAATTGGAGTCCTTTAGAACCGTAAGGTCGTCCATCTAAGGCATCGGGTTAGCATTCAGAGTGTCCTCGACACTGACAAATATTGTACATATCTTGCCATATTGGAAATTCTTATGACAAACCTCAGATTTGAATCAATCATAGAGTCTGACATTTAATTCTGATATTGTTGCTTATCAAATATTCCACAAGGAATTTTTTCAAACTTTATTATAGAAAAGAGGTTTTAGTTTAAAGAAATCCATATAGAAGTTGACCATAATTTCATGTATCCCACTCAATTAAGCATTTCTAGTTCATTAAAAAAAAGATATGGTGAATTGCTTCAATTAATCACTGAGAATAGATATATCATTTTTCTTTTGGATTGAAAAAATAGAGAACAAGACTATCAATTTGTCACCTCCTAGAACATCTCCATGGGTCATGGAAAGGTAAATCAATATATGTTTAGTATTTCATAGCATCAGCAGTTAGAAATTGTAGATCATGGTCTTCAATAAATAAGCAAAATTGATGTATGAAGATTTACAAATATCAAACATATTTATCAAACAATCCTGTCCTTCATCACAATAATTTCAATTATACCGGAACTTTCTTTACATAAATCTTCAATTGTTTTTAACACATAAATAAGATGAGCAATGACAGGATTTGAACTCCCAACAACACATTAAAACAGTGGTTCCCAAACTTTTTTCGAATCATGGTGCCCTTAGTGAATAAGTCAGAAAATACTGAAGAACTGCGTTTATGTCAATGTAGTTAGGTTAGTTAAATAAAAAAATTAAAAAGTGAATTATGTAATTTCAATGAGGCCCCGGAGAATCTGATGTTATTTATATAAAACTAGTATGTACCAAGAATGTTCACCACTGTGCTAGAACAATCCTGAATGTAAACCTTCTTTATTGACTGAGCACCATTTAGTGTTGAAACACTTCACGGACAGAATGATTTGCAATGTGCCGGTTAGATGTCACTTCCTATCATTGTGATCTGATCATGCATCAATGCATTGAATTACGATTGGCGACCTGGGGAGCCACGGCACACACTTTTGGAATCACTGCATTAAAACAAACCTGCAAGATGTAGGAAACGTAGGATCTAAGCTATTATCAGCACGGAGAACAACAACCCCATTGCCAGCTTATATTGTTTGTTACGTAGGTAAAAATAGAACACACAGATGTGAGAGAAAAAGCAGATAACATGTACCGAGAGAAAAACAAGACAGAATTTTCAGACCGTAACCATAACAAACAAAAACTAATACAGCATAGAAGAAAAAAACCCAGGAATCAATCAAAAGAGATTTGTGGGGAGAGAAAGGTTAATGAATTGTAGACATGAATTCCTGTTCTTCTCTTTTATAGACGATGCCTGAGGTTCACAACAGGCAACAAATCATCCAATAAACACAGAAGAGTTATAAATAAAAGTTTCCTTAATTCAACCGTTGTTTTTTTTATTCTGCAACCGACTTTTATTGCAATTCACCTGCAACTAAAAACAGGTGTCCCCTGTTTTAATGTGGGTGTTGGGGTTCAAGAAAGTCAACCGCATTATAACCTAGCCATGATAACTGCGGGATAGTTATGAGCAATATTCAAGGGCGGGTGATAGATGAAAGATGGCAAACAGTGTCTATTGTATAAAAAGTAAGTGAGATTTGAACAAATAAACAAAAGGCATTCTTTAATGATATTTTCTATAGTTTTGAGAAGGGTCATTAATATTCAAATGGTTCTTCGGACAATTGAACTCCTTGTTATTTGTGTGTTACAACACAAATAAAAAGGAGTTCAATTGTCTGAAGAACCATTTGAGCATTCTTTAATGTCCATTTTTTATCAAATAATACTACCAAAATTACTACAATATATTACAAAGTATACCAAATTTCAGTATTTAAAAACAAAATATTTACATCAATGACTTAACTCTTTCAACACGTAAGCTGTTGCGCCTTTAGATACCTAATATTTGAACTCCTGAGTGAGTGTGGGGTAGAAGTTATGTCACCTCTGTTATCAAATGGGCTTACGGTGTGGTAAAATAACGCTCAGCCCAAAATATCTGGCTTACAGGTTCAAAGGGAAATTCTGTTTTTATTTGCAGTTTTCTGGATGAATGATTGATAATAAAAGGTAAGAATGTAGGGAACCACCCGCCTTGTATCACGAACTGCACCATAACAAACAGTGTTATATTGGGGGATGCCTGTATTACTCAATACGAATAGAACTTTTACTTCAACTGTCCTGCTATTTTCACATAAACTGTTGAGAGAAGTGGATAACATTTGATTCAATAAAGATGATGGAAACAGAAAAGAAATGAGACTCAGGGTAAATTGGGATTTATATAATTTTATTTTATTGTAGATTCGGTCAAATTCTTTAGGTTTATTGGTCATAGATTCAGTAAAAGTACGAACTATGGCCTCCCTATTATTATGGATATGAAGTTCAAAATGCTGGAAAAGATGAAAATCTGTAGGAGAAATGTCATGTGAATATGGAAAATGCTGCAAAACTTCACATCTGAAAGGTACTGTAGATGCTGTCAAATATTGGCACATGTGCTTTTGCTAATTTGGTCAATTTTCAAAATAATCAATTTTTCACCGAGTTTAAAATTAAAGAAAACTATTGGAAAGACTGTTTTGCCAATTTGGTTGATTATTGTAGATTCAGTTTTGGCTGGGTGAGGCCAAATTTGGCAAATTTTGGATAATTTCAATTTTTCACCAAAATATTCTAAAAAGAGAATTATGGAAAAAGTTGTGTTGGGTCATTTTTGGAACATATAAAAGATTCAACCAAATTTCTTTGTACAGCATTTTTTCTAAAAGTACTAGAACTGGTGTAGGAAGATAGAAATAAGTATTTATGATTTAATACGGGGCATGTTATATCAATAATGTATGCAAGGTCAGTAGGTTAAATTTTTAATCCTATAATTAGTATGTAGCGGTTGTTTTGACCCTATGAACTTGACAGTCTGATGGATACAGTGCAGCCTTATTTTGGAGAGTCGACTTATCCAGCAAATATTGAACTAAACTTGAATTACTACCTTAGTTTTGGGTTTGACTTATATGCCAGCATATAGGGTAGTGATGTAGTTGTAGATTAGATAGCATCAGTAATTTTTTTAAACAAACAAGTATAAGATTCTACTGATGAATTATCTGTATGATGCTTGTCATAAAAATTGCTATTGTTTGTGGCAACGTCTCTTGTGCATGCCCACCTTCTGAGTTATTTCCCTTTGAACTTAAGTAAAAATGAATGAAGAAGATCTCTTTTCATCCCAAATACATTTTCTACCGTCCCGGGATGACAGGACAACGCTAATTTCAAGCCTTGCCTGTCAGGCAGTACCGTAGTCACCGTTGGTCACATATCAAGCAGCAAAGTAAATAATTTAACTACATATTTTTAATCATTGTTTAATATTTACAATGTTATTCAAAGCTTTTGAGAGCAATAAGTTAAAAATCTTTTTAAGTAAAGTTGTGTAGTAATTGTAAAAATTAAATCCAATTTTTTTGTTAATAAGACCCGTTAAAAACATTTATACTGTCACCATTTACTAATCTTTTCTTTAATTGAAACTTTTGATCAAACTACATATTTATTTTTTGTAAAAATAGTTAAAACTTTTGTATTTACTTATTTTTTTGATTTTTACAAAAATAAATAAATATGTAGTTTTAATTTTATCAAAAGTTTCAATTAAAGAAAAGGTTAGTAAATGGTGACAGTGTAAATGTTTTTAAAAGGTCTCATAATCTAAATGTATATTATTAAAGCATCCAATCCAAAAATTTTTTAAAATAAACTACATGGTATAAAATTTTTGCTTTTAGTTTAGTTATGAAAGTTGGTATGTTTTATTTTTCAAAATTTACAATACAATACAATGCAGCAAAATTATTGATACTATTGAAAAAAAAAAAAAAAAAAGAATGACTGAAAAGTTTTATTTGTTACCTGCTATGAAGTGATGCTATGTAGCATAGTAAAGTAAATAATTTAAATATTTAAGTATTTTTAATCATTGTTTTTAAAACATGTTTTTTTCGGATCTGAGATTATTACAAAAAAATTAGATTTAATTTTTATAATGTTTTTTTTTTTAAATCAGACTTCAGTGATAATTACTACACAACTTTATTTAAAAGGATTTTTTTTTAACTTATTGCTCTCAAAAGCTTTGAATAACATTGTAATGATTAAACATGTAGTTAAATTATTTATTTTACTTATGCTGCTTGATAGGTGACCAACATCTTCATTAAGTTTCATAGATTGGCGGCATCAGATACCTCAAGAAAAAGCTGAATTTTATCCTGCTATGAAATAGACACAGCTATTAATTTTGCTATGAGCTTACCCACTATGAATTCGTTTGCTATGAACTCACCGGATACTGTACCGTAGAATGGGGTAATCGGGCCACCAAGTTTTTTATATTTACTTGAATTTCACATCATATTTTATGTAGTTATATATATTCTCAGATATGCATTTTGTGGTTTAAAAAAAAAAAAAGCATATTTGTAAGTAATATCAGTTCATTTGAAATTATTTTAGGCACAGTCCATACTACTATTAAAGATATGGCATATTTCATGGCTCTGATAAAAGGGAAAAGGGTGCCTTCAATGTATAGAAATCAAGCAACACCTTCTATTATTTGTTGATAAGTAGCACATATGATAAGGTATAAATAGTATCATTTCTGGGTGGTGGCGATATTACTATCTATGATAGGATCACAAAAACCACAAACAAAGTTGGTTGTATACATCCCCAATCGGGTCAAATTCAAAATGGCAGATTTTTAGATCTGGCGCCATAGGCCAAAATTTGTATATCTCAGAATATGGACATGTTATATATCATTAGAAAGCTCTTAATGCGGATTAATATTCACATAAGAACTATGGTTATAAAATCAATAGAATTTCTATTATTTGTGTCAACGGTTGATCAAAATAGCTTCAGGAAATCGAATGGCACTGTGTCATCTGATGTCATGGAAACTGCTGTTTCTGATATTGTTAAAAAGTTACCTAAGCCTATGTTTATTAAGACCAAATTGGTTTTTAGTCATGCTGATGATTTTGCTGATCTCATTATCAGATAAACTGATGTATAATACTCCATTAGAACTATATCGTTCTTTCATTTGTACCAAACATCAGTTTAATTTCTGCTTTTCAGATTCCTGAAACATTATATTATACTCAATATCACAGCATATTGTTGGTTTAAGCTACAAACAACATATGTCTTTTGTACAATCATACATGATTTTGGTGAATTAGTCATTATTACAAGTGGCGGCCCAATTGCCCTGAAGCATGGGGTAAATGGGCCACCACATATTTTGCCATGTCACTCAGTTACTTAATACCACTATGTGTTCTACTTTTTGTCATATAATACTGTACCTCTGATGTATACAGTCATGTAATAAAAACAGTTATTTCATATATTAAGTGTAGATACCCTGTCAAAAAACTTTTTAAAAAAATAGTGGACCGATTACCCCGTTCTACGGTACATCTAAGAAAAGAGTACTATGACAGAAAAGACATACAGCTCGTCAGTCAACATAGCTGTTCTCAAGCCTGGTTGTTTAAATTCACAGTTACTACAGAAACAATGAATAAAATGTCCAATGAACAAATCCAATATCATTCAAAATGGAGACAAAACGTTGCCCAATATGTTTCGTCAAATGGGAAGAACTATTATAAAATTATTATTTATTATATATACTTATGTGCTTACCAGAGTAAAATGAAAATAATGCAATGTTTTATTACTGCCAATTTAAAAACAGTAGTAAATTAATTGTTTTCTTTGTATTTGAAATAAGAAATGAAGATTATGATCTTTTCAAGCATTTTGAACTTCAAAAAGGCTCAATAACAGGGAAGCCATAATTCATGCTCTTACTGAATCTGTGATCACTAAACCTAAAAACTGTTATAGCAATGACATATTATCATTAGATGATCATTGGAAAAAGCTTATTGCTTCAAATGGGTCAAATTTTGATTAAATATTTACCTTTCCTGTTGTTTATATCATTCTTCATCTTACAATTCAAAAAACAACATTTCATATGTAAAACCTAATATTTCTAAAAAATAATGTTGATCATGGATTTCAAAAGATTTATTTTATTTAAAAGGTTTATGTTCAAATTTGTTATGTGTTCAAACTCACACTGCATACCTGCAGACTATTCAAAATGCATTTTATAAAGGATTTCGAGATTAGATTAAAATATCCAGAACTTGAAAGAAAGAAAAAAAAAAAAAAGAAAAAAAAAAAACAAAGTAGAGGCATAAGTTCAGAACAGAATTTACTTAATGTATATTTACTTAATTTCTGGATAGTGTCCTTCTTCAGAAAAACAGGAAAAAGAACAGAAAGAAAGGTGGAAGAATCATTATTTTTTACATTGTTTTTTGTTTTTATGACCATGAACATGATTATCCAAATAATCACAGAAACAGGTCTGGTTAGTCACTCAAAAGAAACCGTCATGTGACCAACATCTTTTGGCAGCATGCCTTGTTGGGGATGATCAATTAAATAATTGAAAAAAGACATAAGGAGTAGATGTTTAAATTTTCAGCCCTCTAGCCTCATTGGTGCGGCCTGTATGCATAACACAGTCAGCCAGAATCAATTAAAAACTGAAGAAACCTATGTTGACAGTTTCTAAATTATCTAAACACCCTTGCTTTTCTCAATAAAAAAATGGAACATTATTTTTAGTTTAAGGAATGACTAAAACCATTATCTCACTAAACAGAGATGGGGGTGGATGGAACCACCTATGCAATTGCAAGGAACCATTCCAATGTCTTCAACGCTGTTTCTATTTTGATAGCTACACTGCCAAACCCTTTTATGGGTCAACTTGATATGTAGGATAAAACTTCAAAAGTGGATCACTTACTTTTTATGATATTGAATTTAGAGCCATGGTTTATATCAGTAACTAGCATAGTAGTACCCATAACAAAATGACAGGGTTATTAAATATGGATTGGCACTTCTGCCTAGGATCAGAGTGTAGTATCTGTGCGCTCATTAAAAAAATGTTACACACACACACAAAAATATATATATGGATACACATTGTGTTTATCTATGTGGATTATTGAATTGATTTTTAATGAATTGTCTTTTCCCCTTAAGTGAAGAAACAGACAAATACCACAGATACTTATTACACTTCATTTGTTCTTCTTTGCAGAGATTTGGGTTAGGGTTAGGGCCTTGCGGAATCAATTTGGACTTTTTATTAAATATGACAGCATGCACTCAATTTAATGTCTTTTTATGACAACTAAAATCCAAAAGACAAAATTTACTTTTTTTACTTGCAAAGAGAGGCTGAGGCTTATGTATATATTTATGATCATAGGATGCTTAGAAGACAAACAGATTTGTGGGAAGGCTTTTAAATATAACATTACTACTTCTTGTAAGCAGCAGCAAAGAACATCTTTGAATTGTAAAGTATCTGCACACAAAGAAAAGTATTCCTGCATAACTGCTTTGAAGGTGTTTTATTTTTAAATCAAGATTTGACACATGATCATTTTAAATCTGATTAACACAACCTGCAGTACTTCTTGCTTTAGTAAGAAATGGTTCCTCTAGTGAGGAAACTGACTTTAATGCACATTTAGTAACACCAGTCTATTGACACAAATTAGATCTGATTCAGAAGTTTTAGAGTTTAGCCATCTGGATAGACAGATACCAAGAATATATTCATATATTTAGATATAAATCCATCATATAATTGGCAAGCTGTCAGTGACAACAAACAAGGAGAGGAAGGGGATAAAGCAAACATAAGAACACAGATTTGGTTGCTCTTCTGTTTGTGTGTAGGTGTGTTCATTAGGCTGCTGATAATATAACTACAATGTGACAACAGAAAGAGAGGAAGGGGGTATTGCAAACACACAAACACAAATTGCTATGGGTGTGTATGTGTGTTCATTAGGCTGCTGATAATATAACTACAACTACTACTGTTGTTGATATGTCAATTTTGTTTTTTTACCCAAAATGAATACAAGTATTTTAATTAACAATACCTTGTGTTAACCTTTCAAATTACTGTGTAAACATACTGACACAGACATAGCTTTTGGTATACCATTAGCAAAACGGCCATTTACTAGTAGAAGATAAAACGGCCATTTACTAGTAGAAGATAAAACACTAAATCTGCATCTCGGTTAATAAAGTAGAAAACTCATCTGCACATTTTTTTACTAATCATTTCCAATGCCTTGAAAAATTAATTTTTTTTTATTTGGTACACTTAGCATAATCAGGCACATGGCCAAGTGTGGACTACCAAGCGAGGATTGAACTCACTGCAGTTGGAATGGTCATGAGACTAGTTCGTTAACCATAGCTCCATAATAATGTGTCCACAATTACACTTAAATATTCAATTCAAAAATACATTTCTTTGCTAGTTGCAAAAACAAAAATTGAAAATTAAAGAAATACTTACGTTCTTCTTTGTGCACTTTACAAAGTAATTCTCTGTCCCCTTCACCCCTTGGCTGTAAAATAAAGAAAAAAAAGACCAGGATAAGTTTTGCATAAAAATCTCTCAACAACATCATTATTATTTACTAGTTTATCCATGACATCAAAAAATGACATTAGTATTCAAATAATTTTGCAATTGCATTGGACTTGAAAAATATAAGAAAAACATTGTGTCGCTCTGCATTTTCTTGTTCATGTTCAACCAGAATGAACCTGGATGTTTTACACATTTGCAAAAAAAGTGAATAAATAAGGGATACTACTCTATAGTTTGCATTTAATAGTTTTCTACCTTGACAATTGTTAGACAGAAAATCTAGGCATAAATGATGCATTATATAAGTAGAGAAGTTAATATATTATACATATATACATAAATATATTGATAATTATAATGACATTTATTAGTGGAGAACCTATATTTGCCCGGTGCTGGTGTGAGCGACTGCTAAAAGAGTGGCCTGCTTCCATGGTGAACGCCGGTTCGATCCCTGCACAGAGTTCATTTCTTTATTCACATTTACGATTAGACCACTCGTTTAGCAGTCACTCACACCAGTGCCGGGCAAATAGAGGTTCTCAACTAATAAATGTCAGTATAATTATCATATTCTGTCGGATATAAAACTATCCATCATTTGATTTCATAAATACATGCTTTTCTTCATTCCTATTTTTATCATGTAAGTATTTAAGATGGTCATTTATTTTAGAGAGAAAAAAATAACTATGCAAATATTACACTGCATCTAATACACCAGTATTATGACTAAGGAGACCCTGTCTAGCGATGTATATGTGTGTTTGCATGGGCTGAAAGCTTTCAAAGTAAATATAGATAAATTGCTTTGTGTCCCTCATTAGTTCCAAATTCTTGCTGCTAATTTAAAGGCTTTTTTATGCAGATTGAAGATCTGCACGATTGACAGAGAGATCAATAAATGATGGCTGGTGATGATGATGATGATGATGATGATGATAGGGGCTCTATCAAAATGTGATCACATTCCAGAAATTGACAGGTGTTTGCTGTTACAACAACAATGAGGTAAGGACACACCCCCACCCCAACCTCCAGCCAAAAATAAATAAACAAAAAGAATAAATAATCAGAAAAACATACCAAAGCATTTACATATAAACAGACTGGAGGCTTCCATAGATACAAACCAAACAAGACAGATACAAACACAGAACTCGAAAGCACCCAAAGAGCGCATGCCTCCACCAACACCGTGGTCACTGAATGAAAACCAGTTCATATATGGCTACGATGAAACAGAGGTAACTGTACAAGTTTCGATTTTCCATATTTCAGACTATTGTCTTTATGAAAAAAATATCTCTCAACCCCTCCAAAAGTTCCACAAAATGTCATTGAAATTCAGAGACCTTTTGGAGAAACAGATAAACATAAGTGAATACATATACCTAGAGGTAAACAGCATAATTAAAATATGAGAGAGAGAGAGAGAGAGAGAGAGAGAGAGAGAGAGAGAGAGAGGAACCTATTAATTCTGCTCTGTCAATAATAATAATCCACTTCAAGTCCAATGAAGTCCTTCGGGCAAACAGGACGTCGACTGATGGATCGCATTCATATTTCATAACAACAATACATTTGAGTGGGTGTCATAGTGAATCGAAAGCAGGAGGACACTAAATGAAATGACAATCATGGGGTCTCCCTCCACTCCCCAAACCAATCCAACGACACTGGCTGCACATGACGTACTTTGAATCTGCCCACTGCAGTCTTCTTACCAATCAGTCCCTCCCCCAATCAATCGAGTCTCCCTCCACTCTCTCCTTCCATCCATACATGTACTTTGAATCTGCCCACTACAGTGTGCTTACCAATCAACTGGAAAGAAAGTGGGCAGCTGTAAATAGTTTAGCCGTGGGACTAAGCTTTATCGGAAACAATACTTGGTACATTTACATCAGTGGAGTCCATGATTGTTATTAATACACACCGGGCAGATCATCATAAGATTTATTCTCTGTCTCCCATTCTTGTTGTGCACGACCCCATACATCACCTTGACATTCGAACATCTTCAACAACAATCCACATATATAAAACAGAATGTGTGTCTATATGTATGTGTGTGTAATGCTTTTCAATTAGTCCACAGATACTACATTCTGATCCTATGCAGAAGTGCCAGGAAGCAACACTTTGATCCTAGGCAGAGCACACAGATGCAACACTTTGATCCTAGGCAGAGCACACAGATACTACACTGATCCAAGGCAGAGTGAACAGGTACTACATTCTGATCCTAGGCAGAAGTGCCAATCCATGCATAAATAATCCTGTCATGTTTTATGGGTATTATGCTAGCTATTATTATAATGAGGAGGATGGTGTATTTTGGCAATTTAGTAGAACCCAAAGTAATTCATTTTAATAATACAGGTCTGGTTAGTCACTCAATAGAAACACTTGATCAACGTCTTTTGGGAATTTTCAAAAAAAAAAAGAAAGAGAAAAAAAGAGACATTTTTCTAGACATAATGGGGAGTAAATGTTTAAATTTTCAGCCCTCTAGCTCCATTAGTGTGGCCTGTACACATACATAGCCAGCCAGAATCACTTAAAAACTGAAGAAAATTATGTTGACTATGCAGGCAGTTTTGGTTGACGGTTTCTAACCCCCCCCCAAAAAAAGACTTTAATATTTACACGTATAAATAAGTTTATCAATTTATTTTGATGAAAAAACAATGTTATTCTTTAGATGAAGCGTTATCAATTATTAAAAATTTTTTACTAATATTTCTTTTATCTTAATTTCAGTTGTTTTTATCACAACTCCCAGATCATCATTCTACAATTGTTAGAAAATAAAGAATAGACCTCCAGCAAGACTTGAACTCACATTCCCTATGCTCAGAAGCCTGCCTTTCTGATCAGGCTACAAAAGCCAACCGGTAGTAGTTATTCAAATTTAGCCATATAGCTTTATTCCTTATTTTCCCTGAATGCCTGATATGCTGCTATACACAAGTAGTATTATTCAAATTTTTTACTATTATTATTTTTCCATTTGAATACTAATGATTGTGGAATAATGATATGGGAGTTGCGATTAAAAAAAAAAAAAAAAAAAAAAAAAAAAAAAAAAAACATAATTAAGATGAAAAAAATACTAGTCAAAAAATTTTAATAATTTAATAGTATTTTCTATAGTTTTGAGAAGGGTCATTAATATTCAAATGGTTCTTCGGACGATTGAACTCCTTGTTGTCTGTGTTGTAAACACAACGTTTCAGCCAATGGCTTCCACTTAACAAACCTAAACCCGACAAGACAAAGACACAGAAACACTGGGGTATGTGTTATAAGGGTTATCCCCTTTAAACATAACTTCTGTTTAACCCATCACACATAATTTTACACCTGAAGAAGGCTGAAGAATGGATAAGCTGAAACAAGAAGGAGTTCAATCGTCCGAAGAACTTTGCACAAGTTTTGCTCTATATTTGGATTATCGGATAGATCCGCCACACCGTCACGGGTATACCAGATAGATATTTTGAAATAATCAAAGTCAAACTCATTTTTTTTTTGTTCAACTACATGAGAATCTGGTCAAATACAGCCACTCGGCTCTCTTCCAAAAAATAAGTATGTATGTATGTATCATTGCTCTCCACTTATACCCTCATTGAAAGTGTTACTGAGTTAGATACACACAGGCAATTGTTAGTAAGACCCACTTCTGGCTTGCCAGGCCTGTTGAAGTTTGTTCTGCTTACAGCACCTGGTATTCCCCAATGGTCACCCATCTAGATACTGACCAGACTCAACATTTCTCAATCCTAGTCCTTGCGCTGAGTGCTTAGCAGAGAGACATTGAGTACCATTTTAAAAGTCTTTGGTATGATTCGGCAGTGGATTGAAGCACAGCCTAACTAAACGGAGATGAGCTCTACCACTGGGCCACCAAAAATATGTAGTCTGTGTTGTGGTTGAAATAGTTACATTTTTCCTATCAATACCAGAGGTTAGTGTTCAGGCCCTCCTCACTTAAAAGAATGGTGTAACACAATCTTTCTCCTACCAATATTTCCTCCCTTTTGGTCTTGTGCTAGACTAAACTAAGCCTTAGAAAATAATGTTTACATCACCATGAAGTAATGGTTAGCAAGCTAGTCTAGCAGCCCATTACTACTGCATAGTGAGTTTGATCCTCACTGAGTGCCCTACACTTGAAGCTTTGCCCCATACTAAACTAAGCTTAGTAAATAACTATAAGTTCATTTCTAAAAATATCACACATTGCTTTCAAACAAATATGTA
Source organism: Architeuthis dux (assembly GCA_006491835.1). Lineage (NCBI taxonomy): Eukaryota > Metazoa > Mollusca > Cephalopoda > Oegopsida > Architeuthidae > Architeuthis > Architeuthis dux. The sequence continues at coordinate 94,783 of VCCN01007168.1, forward strand.
CTGGGACTGTTCAAAAGTAAATTGAAACCAGACAATAATATAACGTGTCTATTGTAATCCATTCTGTAATCAAAGATGATAATGTATACAAGTACAAACATACACACACACGTGCAATCAATAGAGGTAAAAGGAGTCACTCAGTTAGGATTAAAGTTCTTTTGAAATATAAGCTTGTATGAAGATAACAGGAATGATGATTGCAGGTGTCAGAAATTGCATGTACAGGGCGTCCCTAAAGTCATCATCATCAGCCGTCATAAGTCCACTGCTGGACAAAGGCCTTTCCCATATCCCTCCATGACGACCTAGACTGTGCTAACTTCTGCCACATCCTACTGGCAAACTTTTCTATATCATCCCTCCATCTTGTGTCTGGTCATTCCTATTGCATTTACTGTCCATTGGGCACCAGTCCCCCCCCCATCTATTGACATCTCTTCTTGCTAGGTGACCAGCCCATCTCCATTTTTGCTGCTTAATTATTTGTGTAATATCCTCCACTCTAGTTCTCTCTCTGATCCAGGTTGATCTTTTTCTATCTCTTAGAGTTATCCCTAGCATTGCTCTTTCCATGGCTCTCTGTACTATTCTAAGTTGGTTTTCAGCTCATAAAGGTAGATTTATCCCAACAGTAATGCCAATTCTAAGGGAAGTAACTATTTAATGTGATGTTCAGCACGCCAGGACAACAGAAATTGTTAGTAAAATTGCAGACTCTTGTTAATTAATCGGACGAGCAGGCTACAAGTGAAATGGAAAAAACATTTTTTGGGCCAATTAATCCGGGACGGAAGTGATTTCAAAAATAAAAATAAAAAATCTTTTTTTTTTTTTTTTTTAAATCACTTCCATCCTGGAACATTCTGTGGACAAATAAATAATTGTCAAACTCCAGCCCAAATTATTTATTTCCTCAACATTTTAATGGTGTTTTTATTATGCTACTAGCAACTATAGATGATAATAAAGTAAAGAAACAACATTTTGATTCTGGGACCGTTTATATTTCCTTTCGGGGCGGTTCTGGTACAATAGTGAAAAAAGTTAGTCTGAAGCCCTGGTTGCTTCACTTAGAACTGGCATAACTGTTGGAATAAATTGGGCATTACTTTTGGGAGACCTGGAGGTTGATAAGGAGTCTTCTACGCTTGTCACTCAACATCCAATCAAATCCTTTTTTATTTTTTACTTCAATTTCAATCCAAAGACTCTCCTCCTCCAACAGAAGAATAAACGTTACAGCCAAATCATGTTGGACCCACCGGTTCTCACACAAACACTGGTTAACTCTTGACGTCCTAAAGAGCAAGAGGCTGCACACAAACAAACATGGCCGAAAATCCTAAAACGCATGAGGCCGCACAAGTCTTTCCTGCAATACAGCCAATTTTCACAACAATCTGCCTACAAGTAAAGACACTATAAACATTTGAATGAACAAACCCATTTTTAGCCATTTTCTGCTCAATCATTACAGGACTGGGCTTTGGACATAGAAAATTTTCAACTGGATGTTAAGAGTTAAGAACGTATGAAAATAATTGATCTCAAAATTAAAATAACTTTTAAAGACTTGGCTTAGACCTCTGGGATTTGATAGATGATGAATTTATGATGGGATCATTTGTAGAATTTCATTCATATCTTGCAGCTTTTCAACAGGATGTTAAGAGTTAAGGAACATTGAGCCTGGTTAGTACCTAGATGGGTGACCATCTGGGAGTACCACATGCCATAAGCAGCTGGGATCATTTAGAGAGCCTCCTGTGGTGATCACTTAATACAAGAAACGGTTGAATAAGGAATCTTTTACTTCTGTCACTCAATATCGAATCTAATCCTTTTCTATTTCCTACCAATTGCAACACAGTAAGCCATTTACGATGTTTCTGACATTCAGAGGAAGTTGAATCAACTTTAATCTCATCTAAGTGATTCTAAGCACAAAAAGCTAATTGTGATTGGACGATGCACAGAATCAATTTTACTGCAACAGAAGACAATATGCTTGTCCGTCACGGTTGACATGTGACATTCCCAAAATAAACGAGTCAAACGTAACCAAATAAAACTAGAAAGCACTCAGAGCGAATACCTCCACCAATGACATTGTCCCTAAAAACTGAACAATTAGGTTACTGACCCCAGACTATGCCTTGACAAAAGTTTGTAATAATTATTCATTAGAGAGACATATCATTGTTTGAAAAACAACTGAAATGAAGTTTATCAGATTTATTTAATTGAATCAGTGAACTGGGTTCGAATTTGTGCTATAGCCCATCACCAGAAATCTTTATAAAACGTCTTGTTACTTGCATGCCATGCCACACACACGCATGCAAATTACAAAATTAATTCAGATAAAGAGATATTTGAGATGTCTGTTAAATTGAAAACAACATTAGCATAAGTCTACAGTGTTCACACCCCAACATCTTGCAAGATAAGAATGAAAACCAATCACTCTGAGACACATGCTCTGTTTCAGGCAAAGGAACGCACATATATACACGCGTGCAAACATGAACAAGAACACATTCACACAAACGTATTTGGAAAAAACACACACACACACACACACACACACACACAAAGGTGCCTGCAATCGACTTTCTAAAATTTGATATATCAGGAGCTGGGGGAATCATCCATCGTCCCTAAAAACTAACAATCAGGTTACTGACCCCAGACTGCCTTGACAAAAGCTTGTAATAATTATTCATTAGAGATACATATCACTGATTGTTTGAAAAACAACTATAATACATTCAAATAGTTATTCGGACGATTGAACACCATGTTGTTTGTTTCTTTGTCCTTGTCTACCACATCACATTCGGATATTATACCCAAAGAAGGCTTAAGAATGGATCGGCCGAAATGTTGTATTAACAACACAAACAACAAGAAGGCATTCAATTGTTCGAAGAACTATTTGAATCAGATGATGACAGTGGGGTTAAATCAGAACTGAAAAGATGACTCGGCAGTAAACGTTTTTTATTTTCAGCAAAGCAAATATATGTGAATTATTTATTCATACATCTATGTATTCGTTCATGTCTGTCCACACAATATCTCCAAAAGTTCTCAATGAATTTCAATGAAGCTTTGTGGAAGTGTGGGACATGGATTAAGTAAGAAGTGATCAAATATTTGGGCAATCTGTTTTCGATTGAGAGAGATATTTTCTATTATTCTGCATTAAAAGAGGTTAAAAACAAACAGTAAACAAACAGTAAATAAAAATGCTAATTTAAATTTCAAGGGAAGTAACTAAATATTTGTATATGTTGCAAGAATTGTGTTCTCACCCCTCTTTTCAAATATTTTATTTTCATTCAGTTTCTAGTTAGTGTACAGTGTTGTCCGAGGTATGCGCTAAGTTATCTTAGTTTTTTGCTCCACTGCACGAACAGGCAAACGGTGGGCTGATGTGTCTGTGCGTCTCAACAGAAAGGCATCACAGAAAATTTGGAGAATTTTAATGAAAATGTTGCAACTGCAGACAAAAGATAGAGAATTTAAAGAAAGAGATAGAAAAGAGAGAAAGAAAGAGAAAGAAAGGGAAAGAAAGGGAAAGAAAAGAGAGAAAGAAAAGAGAGAAAGAAAGGGAAAGAAAAGAGAGAAAGAAAGGGAAAGAAAGGAGAGAAAGAAAGGGAAAGAAAGATAAAATAAATGTTATAGCCAACATTTTTATAATTCAAATAGATTTTTATCTAGTTTTTATAAGAACAGACATTGATGATTGTTTTATTAATTTATTTTTTAAAACCTCCATCTTCCCTCATGTTGTTTTTATCATGTTCGGACTTGTGCTCTCCAATCTTCACAAGATGTTGTAATTCACATCTATTCATTGCTTGTGTCATACATGTAAGTAAACAAGACATAAATGAGTCAAAACATTATAATAAAAACGATAAGCCATTAAATCTAGCATCGAATAAGACAAGCCATTAAATCTAGCACCGAATCAGACGGGCCATTAAATCTAGCATCGAATCAGACGGGCCATTAAATCTAGCATTGAATCAGATGAGCAATTAAATCTAGCATCAATAAGACAAGCCCATAGACTCCAAACCCTTTGAACAGAAATAAAGCAAGTTAGTTTTCTAATTGATTCATACAATAGATAAACAAATAGTACCCCTAAAAATACAGTAGCAGAAATGATCATAGCAAAAACAACTGATAATGACAATCTAAATCAGTTATTTCCAAAGTGGGTGCAGTCGCTGGGAGACTTGGGGAGGGGGGCTGAAATGCAAAGAGGTGGTAGGGGGCATTGGAAGGCAAGAGGCAAAGAAAACAAATTGTACCTCCTATACATGGAGTCGTATATCTGAAAAGCTGATTTTACAGTAGAGCTGTTTGAAGTTCAAAAATGTTATGATATTTATTTAATAGGAATTAAAAAATTTTATTAAGTTATTTCAATAATTTAATCACAAAATTCTTTTAATTAAAATTTAATTTTCAATCAGTTTTGACAGACTTTACGGGAGGGCGCTGATGAAATATATACGCTCTAAAAGGAGGTGGTATTCTGAAAAAGTTTGGGAAACACTGATCTAATTTAACTCAAAAAAAGACGCTTTTTTTATGGAAGTGCATGAATGCCTGAATTTGGAGAATTGCTGAAGTAAGTAGTTATTCGCCTGAACTGAACACAAAGATTACAGAAAAATAAAGATTAAAAAACATTGTAAACATCAAATACAGAAACGACTGACCTAACAATCAACCAATGGCTGACATGCAAGACGGCTTCTTATTCTGGATATATATATATCTAGGTCTTCAACTAACCTGGCAACCAAATCAACCACCTGCTATGTTTCACACATCAGGTGAATTCGACTCCAAATGTCAGGTTATCACCTTTCCAACTATAAACTCAACCGTCAATCTTCAACTAATGGTTATGGCTAAATCACATTGGACACACCGGTTCTCATACAATCACCAAAGTTAAGGAACATTGAGCCTGATCAGTACTTAGATAGGTGACCGTCTGGGAATACCAGGTGCCATAAGCAGCTGGGGGAATTATGTAGAGAGCCTCCCATGGCAATACCGTTAATCCTCCTAAGGAGGAGACCTACACTACGCTCAATGACGCAAGCCAAAGCCCCCCTGCACTACCACCCTCCTGGCTGCAAGGGACAAGAAATGAATAAAATAAATCAAAATAAATCCTTAGAATAATTTACAAAATCCAAATTAGATAGATATTATATAGATACATAACTAATGTCAACTTTTAATATTCAGTTTTTTTTTTAACTATTCTCGTCCTTGTTTTTTTCACCAATCCATTCTCTGACCTTCTTCAGGTGAATTTTGTCCAGTGCAGAGGAGACTGATCTTTACACTATGCTCAATAATGCAAGCCAAAGACCCCCACCCCCGGGCTGGCTGCAAGATATGAATGAAATTCTACAAATGATCCCATCACAAATTCATCATCTATCAAATCCCAGAGGTCTAAGCCAAGTCTTTAAAAGTTATTAATTTTGCAATCAATTATTTTCATACGTTCTTAACTCTTAATATCCTGTGAAAATTTTCTATGTCCAAAGCCCAGTCTTGTAATGATTGAGCAGAAAATGGCTGTATTGCATGAAAGACTTCATGCGTTTTAGGATTTTCGGCCATGTTCGTTTACGTGTGGCCTCATGCTCTTTAGGCGTTAAAAAGTTAAACGCAGAGGTTCTCAAACTTTATTGTATGACGGTACACTGAGAAATATATTTGACTTAAATGAAATGAATTAGACAAAAACATTTCAGTTGTCAATGAAGGAAACTTTAATATCAGCATCAACTGATATATGTACCCATCATCACTTTTTCCTTCCATCTGTCGCTAAAAAAAATTGAGATCACACAAAATCTAGTGATAAATTAAAACCACTAGATTGGTAACTCAGTTGTGGAAGCAGGACAGATATAATACCTGTACTAGGCCTGTTCAAGGCTCCAAATACATGTTTGCGTATTTTTTAAATTAAAAAAATTTATATTAAATCTCAATTTTAAGCATTAATGTTTTTTAAAAATTTTCTTAAAAATATTTGTAATTTTACTAAATCAACAGTTAAAGTAGTTTTCTATGAAGTCTGACATTTACTGTATTTACTCGAGTACAATGTGATCTCGAATATAATGCGGCCCTCACTTTCTGTATCAGTAATATATTTTATCCTCGTATATAATGCAACACCACGTGGGTTACAGTTGTGTTTGTTTTAAATTTCTTCACACATTTCAAATAGTTTTGTTAAATTTTAGTTTAAATTTAACATTACAATTAAAATTCAAGTTAATTCAAAGTTAAAGTTAAAATTTGGTTTGAATTTACGTAATCTTCCATATAATAAAGATCCAAATTTTGTACCTTTGTTGGTTTGTAACTGGAATACAGCAAAAATGTCATCATTTTTTGTTTTTACACTTGAGTATAATGCTATGCACTTTTGACAAGACCACAATGTTATTGATATTTTCTAAGGTTATTTTAGTCTGGCACGTGGGAAAATGGGTAGAAAAAAAAGTCTTGGGCCACTATGGGAAATACGCAACTACCTCAGCACCACACAAGCCAGGAAACAGGCAGGTTGTAGAAAAATAGAAGAGACAACGTTGAAGATCTAATGTAGCAACTCTCCAGATTGATTGATTGATTTGTTTAGCAGCATATCAACCCTTGATGGGTCCTTTTAAAAAAATAAAGTCTTGCGACTTTGGTGCAAAAGCAGGTGGCCCCTGTTTGAGTGGGTCTTACCCCTCTGCAGAAGATGCAGTCAGCGAATTCTAGGCCCAAGTCGACAGGGCCAGGCCCCTGTTTGGCATTGGTGAGGGGGCTCTTACCCATTGGCGATTTCTAGGCCCCAGCCAGCAGGGTCTTCCACAGGCCGAGTTCAAACTCATGGTCTTTAAGACAGCTGACTGCAAAGTGATTTACAGTTTGGGGTATTTTTACCTTGTGGAGCGTAGGGCCACATTGCGGTTTCAATAGCAATTAGGTTTTACGGGATAGATTTGCTAGCCCCACACCCAAGATGGACCCCCTTACAGGGTTAAGGGTTCTAACTGGGTGGGGGTCCATGCTTTTCCCAAGGGCATTACTGCAAAGTGAACAAAAGCAGCTTCTGATGAAATTTGAACTTGGTTCACCGATTCAATCTTCCAGGCCAGTAATTAGTACGCCACTCTGCACCTCCGATTTACAATATAACAAGAATAAACTAAAGAGGCAAGGGTTAAAATGAACCTTTATCTCTTTCTTCACAGATCGTTGGAATGAACAAGCGAAAATAGCAAATGCTGAGGTGAATGTCAAAAGTGATGAGAACATCGAAGCAGAAACTGAAACAAGAAGCAGGATGAGCGTATCGGCGTCAACGTTCTGCTCATGACTTGGGGATGACGTTGAAATCAATAGACAAGTTCAACAGGCTTGGCATCAGCACTGCTAACAGCACAGAATCCTACATAGCCATTAAAGTCTGATTTTGAATTCAAATCAATGTACTGGATCAGTCACTAGAGAAGTTTGGGACACTGATATTTTTAGATCAGTTTACTGTTATTATTATTATTCATTGAGTTTTCTCTTCAGTAGTAACTGGTGGCTTTCACTGGAGATCAAGTGACAGCAAGTCTCACTACTATTACTCATTTTTCATGGCAAAAACTCCCATATTTGCCCCTTATAGGGCCATGAATATCCAAGATAGGGATTTACACTGGCTTCTGAAATCATCTTAATGATAAGATGATAAACTGAAAACTGATCACTTCATGCCAAGGCTCCAGACTAACTTTTTTACTACCATCCCGGAACCGTCCCGAAAAACAATTTTAACTGTCCTGAAGAAAATGTAAACAAAATGTTTCTTTACTGTTATTATCATCTATAGTTGTTAGTTGTTAAACCTGGAGTTGACTTTGTTTTTCTACTGTAACAAAAACAAAACGACAAGAACAATCCTCACCAAATTTTTTTTTTAAAAGAACAGAAAAAGATATATTCCTCGGAACGGAAGTGATTTTAAAAAAAAAAAAAAAAAAAAAAAAAAAAAAAAAAATCACTTTCGTCCCAGAGGCATGCCGGGGAAGATATTTGTTCTTCCCGAACACATTTTTACCGTCCCCGCCGATGACGGGACAATGTTCATTTCGAGCCCTACTTCATGCCTTCCATATGAAAATCAAATATATTCATACTTTTTACAGGAGGTGCGGGGTGGCCAAGCAGGTAACAGCATGGAGAATGGACTAGCCGAGTTCAAACTACGGCTCAGATAATTTGTTTACTTTGCACTAATGCCATTGAGAAGGCATGAATCCATCTCCCCCTAGCTATGGGTAAAATAGTGCAGAGTGAAATGAGTGACGCCACTTCGGGTGCTTGCTGTCTCTAAGTTTATTTCACAAATTGCAAACGGGCCAAGTAAGTAGTAATGTGATATGTGGAGCCCAAGCAGTGATAGCTGAAGCCATAGCCAGCATAAGGGTACAACTTACTTTTACATACAAAAATGAGGCATCACATTATACATGAATAAGTGATCTATTGTAAACCATCTCAGAACCCCTTGAAACTGGCCTTGAACCATAGAACATCTGATTATAACCCTGTGTTCAAGCCAGAGAGCTACCATAGATGAGCACATTATCTAGAGTTACCATAAATTTGCCCAAAAGGAGAAAAAAGAAAAAGAAAAAGAAAAAGAAAAAGAAAAAGAAAAAAACCCTGAATCATTCCCCGTTCTTGCTGAAGGCATGAAGACATCCACCACGTGATGTGAATATCAACGTTACTTGACTTATCAGCATGCCAACTCTTGGGAAAACTGATTGATTCGTGTTTCTCTAGAGAAAAAAAAAAAGTTCTGATGCTTCTTGCATACCAAACAGCTTCAAAAGAAATAGATTCTTCAAGAAACTCAAAATCCATTTTCATGTATACAGAACACAAAAAAAAAAAAGGCACAGATAGACGGGTGTGGGTTATTGGTTGACGAGGTGTTTTGAAATTCTGTTTTTCCCTCAAGCAAACATGAAAGACCTTTTTGCACTTTATCACGAACCTCTGTCAGCAGGCGAAGACCAACTTTTCACTCAAAGAAAAACATGATTTTTGGCATCACGTATAGATGTTATTTGTTATATTCATCACAACAGTCACACTAGTACAGGCAGCACCATTCTGCTTCTGCTCTATATTCAACAGTTATGGATAGTAAAAAAAGGAAGAGAGGCATCTATACTCCTGAGAGTATTACAAGAGTAAATAACAGGTGCTTCTAATAAAAAAAGACAAATATCTAGAATTGGATGAGATATGATATTAATTACAGTGAATCCATACATTATGTTACAATAAGATTGAGAAACTAGTGATTTTGTGAAGTTCCTGCAGGATAAGAGGGGGAGAGAGTAAGAAAGAAAGAAAGAGGGAGAGGGGG
>VCCN01007168.1:155586-187597 GCA_006491835.1 Architeuthis dux
ATGGGCAGGTTCAGTCATTGTGAATGCGATGGTCACACAGTATGCAAGCTCATTCAATGGCGCCTCACTGTCGACTGAGTAACACTATGGGAGAATATCTGTTTTTTTGAGATATTGTGTGGACAGACAGACACGAATGAATGCATATACTGCTTCCAACTTCATTGGCAGGTTTAAATAATTGAATCCATTTGTTTGTTGTGCAAAAAGCTCAGCTTTCAATAAACAGTTTAGGTGTGTCTAGCCAAAATTCAAGTTGTATGGTTTCTATTCAGTTTTTAATGAACATTGCATCTAGACAAACAATTTTGAGGAAACTTTAGAATCTCATTGAATATCTCAGAACTGGAGTAACAGGCAAAAAAGTTTTAAATATCTATCACAAAGAAGGGATAGCTTGAACAGCCTTTTGGGATTCATAACAAAGATTTCTCATAGAAATATTTTATATTTCAGTCATTCATCTCAGAACCAAAGACCAGGGCTGATTCAAGTGTTCCTGCTATCCAAGGCGAGCAGAACTTTGGTGCCCTTTAAAGTATAGTATTAGAAACCGACAACCAAAACTGTCACCAAAACTGTCAACATAGGTTTCTTCAGTTTTTAAGCTGGTCTGGTTATGTATGTATGTATTGCGGGTACAGGTCACACCAACGGAGCTAGAGGGCTGGGGATTTAAATGTTTACTCCTTATTATGTCTATAAAAAACATTATTTTTGTTTTTTGAACACCCCATAGGTTTTTATTGGGGAGAGAGGAGAGGGCGATTTGAAATCCCCACCAGCTATGCCCCTGTATCAATAATAAACAGAAAGTATTCAATTTAAAATCTGGAAAAAAGGTTTATTATAATAATCAAATAAAAGAAGACAGTCCCAACAACCACAACAGAAAGTATTCAATTTAAAATCTGAAAAAAAGGTTTATTACAATAATCAGATAAAAGGAGACAGTCCCAACAACCACAACAGAAAGTATTTAATTTAAAATCTGACTTCACATCAAGGAATCTTCTTATTTTGACTCTTTTTTTTCTGTTTAATTTATTCATTCCCCCTTTTTTCCAATCTCAGACACATGACTCTAGAATTTGGCATCCTGGGTGACTGCCTGGTTGATGACAAACCGAGTTCCGGCTGAGACAGTTGGTGTTCACTTATACTAATGCTCTTGGGAAAGGCATGAATCCAATCATCCTCCCTGCTATGGGTAAAATGGCTGGGCAGACTTTGCTTTCTAGACTTGGTCTATCTCCAGCTATGGGTGAATAGTAATGTAGACTGGGCTCTCTAGCCTTGGTATGCAGTTTAGGAGACTGACAACAATGATTCAAAAAAAGGAGTGGAGCCCCTAAGACAGGACTGGTTCCACTTCTTTCAAAATGTCATGTCAGGGATTACTTTTTGCTGCTGGTACCATTTAACCCAGTACAACCTGTTGTATATTACTTGGAGAGGAGTTGGGCACCGCCAAGTAACTCCCATTGCCCTTAAAAATGAAAAGGAGAAGTACTCTGCATAGCACCCTGACAATCTACTAAGTCATGGGTTGACCTGGAATTGGAACTGGAACTAGATGCCCTTCAGCAGTTTTGGTAGTTAAGAAGGTATATGCATTGCTATATGAGTACAGGATGTGAGTTCAAGTCTTGTCCAAAGTTACTGTTGTGATGTAAATTCCCACAATTTCTGTTGAAAGCCAAAGAATATAGTGGCTAAAAATATAGTCATAAAAAGCAAGAAAACAAATCTTAAAAGTATAAAGGTCCCCCGGCAGAAAACGGCTGAAATAGAGAGAGAGAGAAAGATAGAGACAGACACAGAGATGGGTCAGAGGGTGTTTGTCCCTCACAACCAATATAATTTTGTATGCTGAACTTCCAGAGAGGCAATTAGTTGTTTATTAGGACTGTTAACTCTCAAGATACACCATTTTTTTCTATTCAAACCATAAACTTCTTAAAAATGTTATGTATTTTCAGTAATTAGGTATCCAAGAACCTGTATAACAATTTACATTCTAACTGGTTCGGCAGTTCCAAAGTTCAATATTTTTTGCATGTTGACATATGTTTATTTACATATAAAATGTAAACAAATGATCAGATAAAACGTAAGTCACCATTTTTCAATTCCTGGGGATTTGTCAACATTATAGCCAAATTTCAGCAAAATCGGTCAAGATTTAAGAAATTTTCACAATTGTAAACAAGAATGTTTTTGTTTATAAAATGTAAACAAAAAATCAGATTGGCCATTACTCACCACCCAATGGGTAGAATCTCTCCACAAGCCTACATACAAAACCTCATTGAAATATATTAAGGGATAACAAAGTTATCCAATTGAGAAAAAGGATACAACGATGATGACAATGACGACAGACACCCATAGCAAATGATAGTCCTTGGCTTTTTTCCCCCAAAACAAAAATAAAAAACTCATTACAATTAATAATAAATACAACTATAATAATGAAAATACTTCATCTCAGAATCTCTAAACAATTTGGGTATTACTAGTCATTTAACTATCGAAGAACATATTGGCTTAAAAAAAGCAGCAAAACGATGAAACTCACTGAAATTAATAATCAGATATGTGTAAATATATGAAAATACAAAAAGATGAAGAAACTCATTTATATTGTAATGATCTGGTTTCTGTTTATGAGTGGGTAGGTGTGTTACTGTAACACAACAAAAACAGCACATTGTAGCGAGTTCTTAAAATGCAATTTCAAGTCCAATCGGGCCACCAATTTTCAAGTAATTAATTCAATTAAATATAAATTGACAAAAAATATCTATCTAAGGGAGATAACTCCATGTCTATTAATTTCTAATTACTGTTCTTTGTGTAATAATGGAAGGGTTATCCTGAATGGAATGCACTTTCTTATTTATCATGCGTGAATAGATGACAAAATGAAAAGATTCTATCACATCAGCATTTCTTCTTTCAATTGTTTTTGTGTCTTGAAGGGGAATATGAGCTAGTGAGTAAGAAGATCTTGGGTGTGAATCTGGGAATTCTCTTCTCAAAGGAAATTGATGGGGAGAATGTTGGGTTGGGGGAGAATGAGTAGGACACACAGCCTAAGGTCAACTAGAAAACTCAATCTGTTTAATGTCAAGAAAATCATTCCCATTGTTCTTGACAAACAGACTGGGTCATTTAGAACCCAACCCAACAGGCCAACTCAGACCAAGATGTTTATTAATACAGAAATCATTGCAGTAAAATGTTTATCAAAAGAACCAAGTTAGAAAATACAATAAAAAATGGCAATCTTGAAGTTGCTACTTGCCCAAGTTGACAAAAACCTGATTATTCAAGGGCAGATCCGAGGGGGGGGGGGGTTCTAGGATTTTGAGTGGGACCAAATGGAAAAATTTATTTTTACAAATAAATATGTGAAAAAGAAAACAAATTTCAAACCTAAAAAAAAAGAAAGTAATCTGTGATCCGATATTTTTCACTTACGTTTGAATCGTAGCCTTTTAGCACAGGAATTGACAAAAGAGTAAAGTAAAAAAATTAATCAAAGAAATTTACCACAGAAGCAATAAATAAAAAATTTATAAAGAATAAAATGGAAGACATCTTACTTATATTAGATGAAAAACAAAATAAAAATTCTTTTGCTTTTAAGGTTAATTTATGATTACTTGGGATTATTTATGTTTTTTATACATAAAATTTCTTTATCTAGATATCTTTCTTTATTTTTTAAAACTGTGCTTTGCCCGAGTAGGGGTTTCTGGACCCCCTAGACCCCACTGGATCCCTGTCTGCATTGGTTTGCAAGATATATACTTCAGTATGGCAGACACTGTAAGGACCAAAGCAGTGGCGTATCTAAAGATCTGAGGGTCTGGGCTATCACCTTGAAGGGCCCCCTCTGCATTTAGTGAGATTTGATGAAAAAGGAAAACTTGCAATAAACAGACATGCACTATCATTTAATTGGTGAAAAACAACACCAAAGGCTGAATTATTATTTATGCAATGTATGTATGTACGAATATATATTTGTTAATCACTGCTACCCACAACAGACTGGTTTAAACACTGTTGCTGGGTTTAGGTTATTCATGTGTTCTGACATTTATATGTATCTATGTATCTATCTATGTATCCGGACTTCTCCCAGCCCTAACCATTCATAGTTTAAATTTTGCACACACACTCCATTGAAAATTCCCCTCAAAAATAGGTTTTAGTAGGGGGGGGGGTGCAATATGCAATGTAAGTTTATGGTAAATTGGTCACTAGTTTGTGCCTACTTGGTTTTCGAAAATTCAGACCTATTTTACTGATCACAGCCCAACAAAAGGTGTGAGAAGTAACTTATTCATTGATCACCCCTTTTTCCAACTTTTTAATTGATCACCCCCAACAGCATATATGGGTGGCAGTGATTCATAATTTCCCTTGGAATGCTAGTTATTGTATAATGTCAGTAGAAATGCAGTAGGTATTTATAAAGCTTTTGGAGGGCCCCTTCCATGGGGGCGGGGTCGTTTTCAAATAACCCTCCTCCCCCTCAGTTATGACTCTGGGATTATTGACCATGTACAAAAACATCTTATTCCATTCTTTAGTGCCAAACAAGACGAATGGACTTTGATTTCTTGGTTCCTCATCTTGCAGAACAAGAAAAGAGTAAATTCACTCAGAACGCAGAAAATTCAAATGTTTTTCTCGTCTTCATGAAAATCAATAATCTGTCCGCAATGGAGAAAAAGTGTTTTCTGAATAACAAACAACCAAAAGATTTCTCCAGAATACAGAGAAATTTTTTAACATTTTTAGAAACTGTCAACCAAAACTGTCATCAAAACTGTCAACATAGGTTTCTTCAGTTTTCAAGTTGGGCTGGCTGGCTGGTTATGTATGTATATGTCAAGCATACAGGCTATACCAATGGAGGGCTGAATATTTAAACATTTACTTTGTATTATGTCTAGAAAAAAAGTTTTTTTGCTTTTTGAAAATTCCCCCCAAATAGGCGGGGTGTTCAATTTGCAAGGTAAGTTTATGTTAAATTGATCCCTTAGTTTGTGTCCAGCAGCATTCATACTTGCTTTTTTTGAAAATTCAGACTTTTTAGTGAACACTGCCAAACAGAAGGTGAGAGAAGTAACTTATTCATTGATTACCCCTTTTTCTAATTTTGTTAATTAATCACCCCCAACACAGCGTGCTGCCAAAAGATGTTGGTCACTTGACGGTTTCTATTGAGTGACTAATCAGACCTGTTTCTTCTGCTTTTTTTAATCCATCAAGAAATGAAGGGCGGGAAACAATGACGGGGATTAATCTATTTGGTCTGTTCACTTATTGTATTGTTCGGAATTTTACAATTTGATTTGTTTTGCCAGTTTCCAATCATCATCGGATGATTCATTCATTCATTTCTTGTTGCTCACAGCCAGGCTAGTGAGAGGAGCGCCTTTGGCTTGAGTTATTGAATGTAGTGTAGAGATCAGTCTCCTCTTTAGGAGGGTTAACAAGATTGTCCCAGGAGGATATCTGCATGATCCTCAGCTGCTTACGGCACCTGGTATTTCCCAATGGTCACCCATCTAGGTACTGACCCGGCTTGGTGATGCTTAACTTCGGTGATCGTATGATAACCGGTGTATCCAATGCGATTTGGCAGTACTATGCAGGTCATCTTGAACAGAAGAATTTAAATCCTTTTCATCTCTCCTGAATAATTTGGAATAAGATGGAAGGAAGTAGAGCAAATGCAATCATCTAAATTCACTTTTCCATTAGAATGACAAATGTTTCCTGAGTACAATAGCTCACAGGTGTGTCATTTGTGACTCAGCCTGTACAGTCATATGTCAACTTGTCCGACCGACTAACGTCCTATCACAGATACATATTTCCAGACGGTCATTCATCTAGGTATTGACCAGACTTGGCCGTAACAGTATTTAAGGTGTTAAAACACTTAAGGAACCTAATCTGAGCTACATTCTGCTTACAGTACCTGGTATTCGCAGATGGTCCCCCATCTAGGTACTGACCTGGCTTGGTGATGCTTAACTTCACTGATCGTACGAGAACTGGTGTGTCCAATGTGATTTGGCTGTAATACCATCAGACAATATTCTGTGATGCCAGCAACTTTCTTTGCTTACTTCTATAGCTTTTTTTTTCTCCGATCGTTCTCAAACAATAATTCAGGGTTTGTTTAAAACTTTGTTTATGTAGACAAAATAGGTATCCTTTTATTTAGAGCTTCAGAATTGGCCCTATTGGCTAGGACCTAGAATACGCCGACTGCATCCCCTGCAGAGGGGTAAGAGCCCCCAAACCGGGACCCAGCCCTGTCAGCTGGGGCCTAGAATACACTGACTGCATATCCTGAAGAGGGGTAAGACCCAAACTGGGGCCACTTGTTTTTCACCAAAGTCACAAGACTCTAGTTAAAAAAATTAACCTTTCACCAAAGTTGCAAGACACTATTTAAAAAAAATAATAACCTTTCACCAAAGTTGCAAGACTATATTTAAAAACACAAAACATTTCACCAAAACGAACTCATGAGCAACCATGAGATAAGCTTGTTAACCATCACGATATGACAAGCATCCATACTTAGCACATTTAGCTTAGTCTGGCACAAAGCCTGGAGCACCCAGTGGGGATCAAACTCACTAGCAATTGTAAGACTAGCTTGTTAGCCATCACTCTAACCCTTTATGGGGCAAGTGACTATATATATGATCACCTGAGGACCTGTCAGCCACATGCAAATATTGTAACCACAAAGACAACATAATCTGTACCAATGTGGTCTGCAAGCTTTGCAAAGTACACTTATGATTGAACAAAGACAGAAACTGTTTTGAGGCATACCACAACTGATTAAATTAGCCTGTTTTTGGCCCGCACAATAACATTTTAAAACCAACCCGTATATATTCATTATATTGAATGTTATTCTTTAATTCTATGTTTTATTTAACTTTCTACTTTAATTTTTAATTTTTTTATATTTTCCATTTTTAGTCACTTTTTGGGTGAGGCACCATATATGATCACTTCATCAGAGGGGGTTTTGCCCCCGTAAACAAAGCTTTTTCAGAAAACTTGCAACAGAAAATATCATGTAATTAGCTCTAGTTTAACATACAAAAAGGTTGTTTTGATATCTGAATTATTTTTAGGGGTGCCCTATAAAGGACTAAGCCAGGCATTTAAAATCTTATATAAAAATCCATATCACTTTTTTTGTTTGGGCGGATGTCAATTTCCTATCACGCTAAAGCAAACCGATATATAAAATTACCATAATCCAGCCATGATTCAAACACTAAACAAAGAGATCAGCAGGTGAGTTACTTATCCACTGGACCAAACTTACACTGTTTGAAAAGTAATTGAAATTTAAGTTAGAAATATGCAACTGACTATTGACTTGCTGCTGCTGCTGCTGCTGCTGTCTTCATATTTCGGACAGCAAAGCAGTGATAGATTTTAAATTTGATTTAAACTGATGGCTGTATTTTTAAAATGTAATAACAATTCAAAATTAGTTTTCATTGTTTTAAATGAGTTTAATGCATCAATATTGTTAAGTAAGTATTTTGAGTTATTCCTCTTAGTCTGGAGAGTGCTTATCAACTTCCGGTAAGCCATATTGTTTTTTAGGAGATCGGAGAAGACACACGTGTGTGTTGTTGACCGTGGTCATTGTAAATATGTATGAATAAAGGATCTGTGTGAGTACGTCTTCTGTTTGCATTTTGAATCTGTTAATATCTGTCATTATACCAACCTTACAAATATGATTTAGAAGCATAAGTGACTATTTCAAATGATTACGAACATTACAAAAACAAACTTTTAACTTAATATTTTCAAGTTAATTTTGTAATGAAATACATTCGAGTCATTTGTTTGTGTGTTCGTTTGCTGAGAGGGAAGAGGATAGAGAAGAATCATGAATTTGGGGTAATAGTATTATTAGTGCGCTTGGCTGGAAGGTGACAGATTCTGAACCAAAATTTAGGTCAAATGGTTGACCGGGTCATGCGGAAGTCAGAACAAAGAAAATGTGATTTTTTAGTGCTCAGTGATTTTAAATCGGCAGTTAGCAGTTGGTCAGAGAACAGCAAGGGGTCAACAAACTAAGAGCTTTACTCCCACCCATCAGAGTGGGGATGAGAGCGGGAAGAAGAAAACCTTGATTTGAAACTACTATCATCACCCTAGTTGGTCACCCTCGGTAAAGCAACTAGAAACAGAATTTAACAACTCATTTAGAATTTTAACCAAAACAGAATTCAATACCCCAAGTGATCTGCGAACCGGCCGACATCAAAGTTATCAACAGAAATAAAAGGAACACACATTTTCAATGAATTTTGTTGTCTTTCAATCCAGCCACATGGGAGAGCATTTCTCCGATTATGACCAAAACATTTTGTTTCCCTCCATCTGCAGCCTTGGAACAAGACATCTCATGTCAGCAGAAGATGTACAACCAGCATTATTCTATAATTTCATCCTAATAAATAAATAAATAAATTTATACTAAAATATATATTTGTATAATTTATCCATACATAACATAAAAAAATCCTGTATTTTTTATAGGTACTATTCTAGTATGAAATAAAGTAGATGATTTGAAGGAAAATGTGAAAATAATTTTTTTTTAAATGAGCTGATAATAAGCAAAGTCAAAAAATCAGAATATTTTTAAAAAACACTCCAGATAAAAATTACAGTATGAAATTTTTTAAAGTGTAAAAGTTTTAAAAAATTGTGTGAAGAAGCAATCAAAAAAGGTCAAACTCCACTCCTAATTCTATTCCAACTGCAGATGATTACTGCAACTTTTGTATTGCATATATAATAAATACATTTGTAAATATATAAGACTTGTCAGTTTGGTTCAGTTGGTAAGAGAGCTGCTTGGCAATCCCTTGGTCATGATTTCAAATCAAAGTAGGGAAATGTTAATTTAATATATCTGTTTGGTTTAACATGACAGGACAGACAGCCAGTGAAGAGTTTACTCTTCTAAATTTGGTGAAGAGTGTTCTTGTTATGGGGGGGGGGGATAAACTCCAACTTGGACTGGTGTTTGACAAAATAAAAAAATCAACGAAAGTTTAATCATAAAAGAAAAGAAAAGAATTACCAAAAACTAAAATAAAATTGAAAACTGTAAGAAAATCCTATATTGGCTAAAACCTTTTTTGTATTAGTATGGCAGAAGCAATCAGTTTAAGAAATCTGTCAAAAAAGATTTTCATCTCTGACGTTCTGAAAGTAATTTGTCTGCTTTTTGCCAATTTCTAAGTACACCCTTGTCACGTGTGAGTGTCAAAATTATAGGCAGCTTAAAATTGCTCCTGACCTCTGACCTCTGACCTCTGACCTCTGACCTCTACTACAGTCTGATTCTCTTCACCCACCAACCAACATTGCTCCTCCACCAAAATTTTATTTATATTCACTCACTTCATGTTGGACACATTGGTTCTCATATGATTGCCAAAGTTAAGCAACATCGAGAATTGTCAGTACCTAGATGGGTGATCAACTATGTATACCAATTGTTGTAAGCAGCTGGAAATCATGTAGAGAGCCTCCCGTGGCGATCCCGTTAATCCTCCTAAGGAAAACACAAGGCAAAGGCCCTGCTCTGAGCCCCACCGAGCCCTCTGACTGGCTGGCTGCAAGTGATAAGAAATGAATGATGAATGAACTAATTCTAAGAGACTATTTTCATCTTCAAATTGTCTGCATAATGGACAAGGTTTCTTGAATTTTGCAACATTCACCCAACCCTCAAATCACAACCAATTAAAACACATATAATAATTACTGATGTGTTTTTATTTATTTATTTTCAATTGCACGAAACTTCGTGTTGACAATACAAACAACAAGAAGGAGTTCAATCGTCCGAAGAACCATTTGAATTTATTTATTTGTTTTCTGTCACGCTGAAGGAAACCAATATATAAAATTAAGTGAGTCAAAGGTACACTGATGACCCAGTGTTGAAATTTTAAACATTAAGTATGTCAGTCAGATTGTATACATTTGGGAAAGGGGACCATATGTTGGATAATGCTGGCATTTTTCTTCTCGCCGATGATAGACGTCTCATCATCGTGATGATAGCAGTTCAAATCAGATTTCTTCCACCTTTACCTCCTGATGGACTGGGGAGCCAAGCTCCCTAGCTTGTTTTTGCTCCTGGGTGTCAGACCCTCACTGACTCTAAACTGCCAGCCGATTTGAAATCACTGCCACCCTTCAACCACTCTGGTTGGTCAAACACATTTTCTTTGTTCTGAATTGGTCGGCCGTTTGACCTACTTTCTAGCCCAGGGAACATGATATGGAGTTTTTGTCACATACCAATCTAACTCCTCAAAACATGTGAACACACGAACACACACAACCAAGAGTGTATTTCATTATACATACATCAAAGCAGATAATGATCTAGACGGGCAGAATTTAAAAAAACAAAAACAAACAGAATATAAAACTGCTTTCATTTTTGAAGACACAGATAGACTAGTCTACATTATAAGAAGCAATGTGTTCATCCTTCTTACAATATATCACACTTTAAAAATGAAATTTTATGTTGAAAGTGGTTGGGGCAGAGGAAGTGTTCTGAGAATGGAATTAGATTATAAAGACCATGAAGAGGAAGGGAAGAGGGACAGAGAAGCAGGGTAGTGGTGCGCAAAAGAGTAGGGGATGAAACATAAAGATCTTTGCTAAAGGAGATCAGCTGAACTTAGCTGTCAAGAAAAGAAGAAAGGCGAGAAAGTGAAATGACATGAAATTGAACTCGTGAGATTTTCAGATACTACAGTGCTTTAGATTTCCACCCCTAAATTAGCAAAGCAATGGGTATTTTACAAATAATGAAAAAAAAGCATAATTTCCTGAAAGTATACAAGTATTTTCTATAGTTTTGAGAAGGGTCATTAACATTCAAATAGTTCTTTGGAAGATTGTAAACAACATTTCAGCCAATCCATTCTTTGGCCTTCTTCAGGTGTAATATCCAAATGTGATAGGGTAAACAGAAGATTTTTAACTTTAAAGGAGGCAATTCTTATAACGTAGAATTTAGGTGTTTCTATATCCCTGTTGAGTAGCGGAAGCTACATCGGGTAGCTTGTTTGACTAATACATTCACTTAACATATTGATATGTGCTGCCTCTTTGATTTTTCTCTGTTTCCACTGTCAATAATCTGGACTTCCTCCCAGAGAGGAAAGTGATCATCTTTCTCTCTCCAGACATGGTCAGCCATTCCAGATTTTTCTATCTTGCCCTTGATTATGGCTTTTCTATGCTCCTCAAGCCTGACTTAATGGGGGTGGCTTGTTTCCCCAGTGTAAATTTTGACTTCTGTTTATCCCATTACATTCGGATATTACGCCTGAAGAAAGCCGAAGAATGGATTGGCCGAAATGTTGTGTTTACAATATAAACAACAAGAAGGAGTTCAAGCGTCCAAAGAACTATTTCAATAAGTATAAGTATTTTTTTTATTATTAACCAATATTAATTTTTGATTAGTATTTCTTTTTATCTTAATTTTATTGAGTGACTAACCAGACCTGTTTTGATTTATTTTTTATCAGATGAAGCATTATTAATTTTAGACAAGTATTCCTTTTCTTCTTAATTTTTGTTGCTTTTCATTACAACCACTCAGACAGTACGGATCTGAAATAAAGGATAAGCTCACAGTGATGTAAGTTCTAGTCTCATTAAGATCTTATCTTATATTCCTGAACTGCACTGTTTACTAACAGCCATAGACCGATGGTCAGAGTGGTTGTGATGAAAAGCAGCTGAAATTAAGAAGAAAAGGAATACTTGTCAAAAATTAATAATGCTTCATCTGATAAAAAATAAATCAAAACATGTCTGGTTAGTCACTCAATAGAACCCGTCATGCGAGCAACATCTTTTGGCAGCATGTCTTATTGGTGGTGATCAATTAAAACATTGGAAAAAGTTGAATAAGTTACTTCTCTCACCTTTTGTTGGGCAGTGATCACTACAAGAGTCAACATTTTCAAAAAACAAGCATGAATGCTTCCAGACACAAATTAAGGGACCAATTTAGCATAAACTTACATTGCAAATTGAACCCCTCCCCCCATAAAAACTAATTTGGGGGGAATTTAAAAAAGAAAATTGTTTTTTATAGCCATAATAAGGAGTAAATGTTTAAATTTTCAGCCCTCTAGCTCAGTTGGTATACGTCCGATACATACATACTTACATAAGCAGCCAGCCAGACCAACTTTAAAACTGAAGAAACCTATGTTGATAGTTTTGGTGACCGTTTTGGTTGATGGTTTCTAAAAAAGAATACTTTTCTAAAATTAATAATGGTTGACAATGATTGATCTGATAAAATATAAATCTAGATAATATTGTTGCAACTATTTATATCTTTGAGTATCATAAATTTTATAAGTTTGCAAACCGATTCAGTTGATTAATCATAATATGTAAACCCTAGTGCGTCTGCGCAAGCCACCCAATATACATTGACCAATGGGCAAGCATAAATGACCTTTGAAAATTTCAGTCTGCTCACATTCTCAGTTCATTGTTATGTATCGCTTGAAGTGGACATGTTTTTCTGATTCGTCATAAAAATGGTGTGTTCAAAAATCAATTTGAAATTTTTGATGAAATTGTACAAAACAGCTACTAAATCTTTGTATTCTAACTGAATTTTATAGGCAAGAATGCATGTCACATGCACTTTTATTCGAGTGGCACAAGAGATTTTGTGATGGTCAAGTGCATGTCGAAGATGATGAACGTTGTGGATGCAAATGCACGCAAAAAAACTGGTGAAAATTGGGTTCCAGGCGGAATAAACTAACCAAGATTCATTTGGACTATTGAACTTATTCTTTTTGTTGTTTTGTTTTTACCACATTTTGGCTGATCCATTCTACAGCCCTCCTCAGATGTACAATCTATTTTCAGAGACTGTCAACCAAAACTGTCAACATAGATTTCTTCAGTTTTCAAGTTGGTCTGACTGGCTCGCTATGTATATATGTATGTATCACACATGCAGGCTGCATCAATGGAGCTAGAGGAATGAACATTTAAATATTTACTTATTATTATATCTAAGAAAAACAATTCTTTTTGTTTTTTTAAAATTCCTGCCATAATAGGTTTTTTTGTGGAGAGTTCAATTTGCAATGTAAGTTTATGCTAAATTGGTCCTTTAGTTTGTGACCAGCAGCATTCATGATTGTTTTTTGAAAATTCAGACTTTTTTAGGGTTCACTGCCCAACAAATGGCGAGAGACATAACTTATTGATTGATCTCCCCTTTTTCCAATTTTTTAATTGATCACCCAACACAGCATGTTGCCAAAAGACGTTGGTCATGTGGCGGTTTCTATTGAGTGACAATCAGACCTGTCTTTTCTTTTTGTTGTTTTTGTGGTAACAACAAGAACAAACAAAGAATGATTTCCAAACTTCAAACAACTCTTGGAATGATAATGATTCTTCTTAAACCTACAGAATGTATCTAATGTAAAAATACCTCTGAACACCCCTAACTTGCAGAGTTCCAAGTCACCATTGGGCAAGGTGTAGCACTTTTAGACTCCCTGTGACATTCCTTGGGGTTAAAACACAAAACCGATTAGACGAGGGATGCCTGCAAATGATTGATCTACTGTTCTGAAATTTCAGGCTGGATGAGGATTCAGATGTTATTGGACCCAGAGGAGTTGCATTGCAAATGTCCCCCATCCACTCTTAGGGAGGATGGCCCAGTCCTCCTCAGATGGAGTTGTGGGGCCCCTGGAACAAAGTCAGTCCCCAGAGACTCTATCAGCTTTAACAGGTGGTAGACTTGGGGCTACCCACAAAGAAAATAAAAACATGTACAATATTTCAATGTTTCTCTATTGTATTATATAATCTCCACTGTTTGTTTATTTGTCTGAGTTTGTGTGAGCCACTCCCTATGAGTTTAGTTTGAGACAGGAATTGTCATTCGAGAAAACAGACTTCACAGTCAGCATTCTATCAAAATATCATTTATAAAAAAATACTACTCTGTGTCCAAAAAGCTTGTTTGGTTTATAAAGTAAAAATAAATGACAACTTTTTTTTTACATTATCTTTAGTGAACAACATCGGGCAACTTCACAATTCCATCCTCCCATAACTTTTTTTATCTTTCTCACCAAATAACTGTTCTTGGTGCCTTTTGCAGTCTTCCAGGGAATTGAAATGTTTTCATTAAGAGAATTCTCTAAAGCTTGAAATAAACGGTAATCTGATGTTGCAATATCTGATGAATATGGTGGATGAATGAAAACGCCTGATCACTTTAGAAATATGTGGTCTAGATTTATTCTGATGGAATATTACACCCTTTCTATCAACTAATTCCATACACTTTTTCTTGGCTGTTACCTTCAGTTTGTCTAATTGGGAACAGTACTAGTTTGAATCAATCATTTTGTTCTCCAAAAGGAGCTCATAATAGAGGATTCCCTTCTAATCCAACCATATAATACACAGCATTACCTTGTTTGGTTGAAGACAGGCCCTTGGTACAGTTAATGGAGGTTCAGTTTGTTTGCCCGTGATCCCTTGCATTCAATCTTGTTGTAAAGTATCCATTTGCAATGTAAGTTTATGCTAAATTGGTCCCTTAGTTTGTGTCCGTCATCATTCAGGCTTGCTTTTTGAGAATTCAGACATTTTTTAGTGATCACTGCCCAACAAAAGGTGAGTGAAGTAACATTCATTGATCACCCCCTTTTCCAATTCTTTAATTGATCACCCCCAAGACAGACCTTTTACAATTTGTTTCAAAAACAGAAAATCTTTGTTACATTTAAGTTGTGAATTGCAGACGAGAATACGGTCCAGAAAGTTTTTTTTTATTTAACTTATGTGGAAGCAACACATTAAAGTGACTAACATAACCAAGCTGATGCAAATGATTTTCAATGCTTGATTTGAATATTTTGAGTATGTTGGCTATCTCCCACATCGTATAACATTGATTATTCTCAAGTAATGTCTTCATTAGATCGCCATGAATCTCAACTGGTCTACCTGACCGTGGAGCATCGTTCAGTGAAATTTTCCAGCATGAACCACTTTTAACATGTTTCATCATTAACAGTGCCTTCTCCATGAACTGCACAAATCTTTTTTGCATTTTGAGTCGTTTTTTGCCTTTCTTAAAATAAACAGTGCTACTGCACAAGGCCCCAAGATTTTTTAACCCCCCACACCCAATATGTCTTGGAAAAAAATAATTTAAATAGAACATTGTGTTTTAGTGTGAAAAAAAGTATATAATTTGTATATACAAGCACACATCATAACAATCATATTTACACAATATCTAGTGCCTTAAACCTTTGTGGTGGTGTAATAAACATCATAATTCTTCTTGAAATCATTTGCATCTGTTGGGAGCACTATATATTCCGGTAATCTATTCCAAAGTCCCACCACTCTATTGCTAAAAAAGAATTTTCTGATATTCAATCTACTTCTATTTGCTTCTACCGTATATGTGTGGCCTCTCAGTCTGTTGTACTCCCTTCCAGAAAAGATCCATCAGGGTTTACTACTTTTAAACCATGCATAATCTTATTAAGTCTCCCGTATCCCTCCTATTTTTTAACGATGTTAAGCTCATAATATAAAGAGAAGGTGTGAAACTATTTCAATTGAAAAATTGTCACAGAATTCTAATATTATTGTTTACAATCATCTTAAATTGGTGTAAGGGAAGTAACTCTTGTGTGAAAGTATGAAAGTTATTTCCCTTGCGTACCATGCGAGGGGGGGGGCAACCAACCAACCAACCAACACACACTGTATATTTTTTGCATAAAAAAGTAAAACGTCTTGACTAAACTCTTTTGACGATTTATTATGTTAGATAGAGATAGATTATTGATCCATAAAGGACTTTATGTTAAATTAAACCTCTTAATTTTATGAATATTTCATTTTTGTTTTGATTTATACAAAGATAATAGCTAAATACAAAAATAGAAGGCACCAATCAATGTTAAATTCAGCCCTGCTAATTCCATCTAATGACAAAAACAGAACAAACTTTTTAGGCAATGCAATATTAGATATAAACATAGGATTGAAATGAAAACCTTTAGATCTTCAGCTATTGAGCTATTGCAGCTGATGACTAAGAGTGTTCAAATTGGTTTTCTTTTCATTCAAATGCATAAAAACCATTGAAAAGATCAGTGAACGGACTCACTAAATATCATCAACAAATAAATACATGAAATCAAATGATAAATAAATACATAAAGAAGAAAACAAATTTCAAACATCAAAAACAAGAAAGAATCTGTGATCTGGTATTTTTTAATTTACATTTGAGTCGTAGCTTTTTAGCACTAGAATTGAGAAAAGAGTTAAAGTCAAAAAAATAATCAAGAAATTTACCACAGAGCCAATTAATAAAAAATTTATAAAGAATAAAATGGAAGATATCTTACTCATGTTAAAGGAAAAACAAAATAATCATTTTTTGCTTTTAAGGTTAATTTATGATTACTTGGGATTATTTTGTTGTTTTTTTTATAGAATTTCTTTATCTAGATATTTAAAAGGAAATGTAATTGTGCTTTGCCTGAGCAGGGGGTGTAGGTGTCTGGACTCAGACCAAATACTACCTTCTCAAAATCTTAAACATTAACCCAAACCTTAAAACCTTTTCTTTTAGAAAAAAAACGATTTTGGACACCTTGAGTAAGTATTCTGGCCTTTATGAAAATTTTATAGAACTTGTAGAAACCACAGCTCAATAAAACTAGCTTGATTATTTGAAATGGCTGTCTTTATGCTTAATTTGTGTGCAAACTTTGTTTTCTTAGATTTCGATTGTATGACCTAAATTTTGTTGGGAAATAAAATGGTCAGGTTGGGGCTAGTTGTTACACCTTGTAACAACTAGCCCCTCATAAAATATGACTGCACAAAAAACAACAGGCATAATCAAAACTCCTGAGGCATTGCGACCAGGCTAGTCGAAGAAAGACACAACGTGTCAGCAACAAAAAACGCCACACAGCTATACTAACTGATACACCTGAGAAAATGAAATTACAAGAGTCCCTAGAAAAAAAGAGCAAAACCTGCCAAAGGGACCTGGACATTAAACAGTTTCAGAAGTCTGCTGGAAATGGGAGAAATAGAAAGGCTACAAAAGATTGTTGGTGTCTTGCATGCAATGAAAACTGGCCAAAATTTGGCCTATGAGGAATGTACTGATGGTGAAGACTCTGTAAATGAGAGAATTTAACATTTTTGTTTGTTTATGATAAACATTATAAACTGTTAACAGAAAAAATGTTTTCAAGTTATTTTGTGAAGTTTGAATGGGTGACAAAAATAGTGAAATTATAAGTAGACCTAACTAAGTAGTTTCCTAAGAAATTGGTTATTTTTTTTATTACTAACAACTTACCCCATGTCACACATGGGGAAAATTGTATACAGTTACCTTGAACGATAATTTCTGTTATATCTCGAGAATGAAGCAATGTATCATTTTTCTGTTTGGTGTTTATGAAAATAAACATAATGGCCTTCTAACAACAGAATTGTCTTTTGTAATTTTTTTTATGGTGTAGCAAAAATAGTAAAATCGTAACAACTAGCCCAGCTCTCCCAAAGTTTAAATTTTCAAAGTTTTCTCCCTTGTATAATCCTGTAGTGTTTATGAGTTACCTCCCTTACAAATTTACTTTGAACGAGTGATTCTGAATATGGGGTACACGTCCAACAAGGGGTCAATTTAAATACATTGGGGGACAATTTGAAATTTGGGAGAGCGAAAAGTGTTCTGTGTCTCAAAACTGAGTAGTGCTAAAAAGAAGAAACCGACTAGATGTCACAAAACGAGGTGACTTACTACTGAAAATATACTAGATATTGTAAATAATGAAATGGATCTTGGTATCATAATAACTGATAAACTATCATTTTCCAAGTATATTGCCAGTGCTGCTGCTAAGGCAAACAGGGTACTAAGCATACTTTTTCATATATAGACAAGGATTCATTCTTTATACTATATAAGAGTTTTGTCTGTCCACACCTCAAGTGCTGTGTACATGCCTGGTCACTTGGAGTGAGATAAAAATCTTTTAGGAAAAGTCCAGAGACAAGCAACAAATTAGTACCAGAATTAAAAAGTATAAGTTATGAGGATAGGTTAAAGGAGTTAGGGTTAACATCGTTAGAAAATAGTAGAGATCAGGGAGACTTAATAGAAATGTTTAGATTATGCATGGTTTAGAATTAGTAGACCCTGATGTATTTTTTACTAGAAGGGAGTACAAGGGACTGATAGGTCACACATATATGGTAGAAGTAAACAAAAATAGATTAAATATCAGAAAATCAGTGGTGGGACTATGGAATATATTACTGGAATGTGTAGTGCTATCAACAGATATAAATGATGTTTATTACACCACCGCAATTGTTTAAGGCCCTAGATATTGTGTAAATATCATTGTTATGATGTGTGCTTGTATATACAATTCGTATAATTTTTTCACACTAAAATATGTCCTAAATGTTCTAAATGAAATTAACTAAATTAGAGCCTAATACAATACTGTGGTCCAACGATTAAGACAAAAAAGTTATTCCCCTTTAATTTTAAGAATACACAAAATTAATCTCTTGCAAAAAGAGACCTGCCCCAAAACAGTGATGTTCAATCGCGCAAGTAAAAACAAATTTCATATAGCTCATCGCAAATAAATTTTCTTTTATTTAGGACTATTTTGATAAAAAACTAAGTAAATTTATTTAATACAAAACAATTAAATAATAATATTATTTTAAATGTTTATGACTACTTTTTACCTTCATCTTAAATTTATTAGTTCTATTTTTATCGCATTTTTTTGCCCAAAAAAAGCAATGTTCAATTGTGTAAGTAAAAAAAAAAATTAAAATGCAATAAAGAGCAAACTATTAAGATGAAGGTAAATTGGTAAAAAATCAATAATAATGAAATGGTAAGTCAAAGAACTTGTGATTTTTTTGCTTAAAAAGAGAAATTTAAAACATTGATTGGATTCAATTTTAAAATTTAAAACGTTGTCACATGATGGCAATGAATACAAATCACACCAAAAAAATTTTAAAAATAAATTTCAAAATAAAAAAGATATCAAATTAAGATTAAAAAATAAAAATTTCTTAGGGGATTTTTTCATGTCTGTCTGGCACTGACAATTTGAAAAAAAAAGGGCAACAACTTTTTTTGTCTTAATCGTTGGATCAGTACCAATTTTTCTTGTTGGTGAAATTAATTCTCATTGATTTAAATTTTTTCTCCTTGATTTAAAACTAAAAATTTTGTTAAATTTCTGAATTAAATATTATATTATTATACCTTTTCAGCACCAAATTTGATTTATTTTAATAAGGGGAAAGCAAATCTTTTGCATATATTTTATATGATGTCAAAATTATTTGCATATCATTTGCATGTTGATTAACAAACTTCTTTTAGGCACATCATTTCCTCTTTGATACTTGCTCCCACTATTAATCTTTCCTGTAGCTCCAGTGAAGGATTATCTAGGCTGAGCTTTAGTAATGCTCCCCCTGTCCCCCACCCCCCACACTTTGTTGAATAGAATAAAGTAATATTGTCACGTTAAATAACTTATATCATTGTACTATGTATAATGTACTACACGCGTAGCTGTGACAACACATCTTAACTGTTTTTGTTATTAGCAACCTTGAAATGTTGAAATATCTTGCTTTAAAATGTTCAAGGAGTTAAACATGTTATATAGGCCAGGAAGAATTTGCTGGACTTCACTATAAAGGAAACTCAAAGACTTCCTTGTAAAAATATCTGGACATATTTTTTTTACACAACATACATCTTTCTCGGCGGAGAGTGAAGAGTAGGAGAGAGATAAGAACCACCAGCCTGTCCCCAACAGGGAAGGTGGTCTTCTGCCTTTCGGATCCGCTGCTGTCTGTGTCTTCTTTGAGTGTCGAGATTTCTGTCCGCTACCCAGGGAGGGATACGCCGTTCGGGTCTGCTTTTATAGTTTCTCTAAGGCCTACGTGGTGTGAATCACCGGTTCCCATTTCCTGTTTTGAACACTGACAATATTTAGACAATACACCTATTTCCTGAGGTGACCGGGTTCACCCACATTTCCGCCCAGCTGTCCGGATACACAAATCATAACAAACATTACATAATGTTTTATGGAAATAATTATTTGCAATTAAAAAATAAAAAGAATAAAAAACAGTCCCCAGGGGAATAACTCCTTATGGCACACAAATAACTCCCTTTTTCTGGTCCAGTGATCAAGATAATCTAGGAGGAAAAGGGTGTACATAGCAGCCCGAGACCCCATTCAGCTACACACAAAGAGAGAAGTTTATACCCCTGAACCGTATTGATAAACAGAATGTATTGACTCCTACATTTCTGGATAGAAGGTGCACATGGTATGTGAATTGTTAATCACTGCTACCCACAACACTGATTTATTGCTGGGTTTAGGTTATTCATGTGTTCTGACATTTATATGTATCTATGTATCTATCTATGTATCCAGACTTTGCCCAGCCCTAACCGTTCATAGTAAAAACTTGAAATGTTGCACACACACACTCCCCTCAATGAGTTAGGAAAATGTTTTTTTTGTTTTTTGAAAATCCCCCACCCCTAAATAGGTTTTTAGAGGGGTTTCAATATGCAATGTAAGTTTATGCTAAATTGGTCACTAGTTTATGCCCGCTTGTTTTTTTGAAAATTCAGACCTTTTTTAGTGATCACAGCCTAATTCTTTAATTGATCACCCCCAACACAGCATATATGGCTGGTGGTGAATCATAGTTTCCCTTGGGACCTTACTAATAATGCTTGTGTCTATAAAATGTAATATTATTTTATTTCAGCTATTTTTGCTGATTTTGGTAACAAGGAAGAAAAATAAAAACTTGTTAACAAACATCTGTCGGATTGCGTTATCTTTGGGAGCAGTTG
The DNA here is from genome assembly GCA_006491835.1 of Architeuthis dux. NCBI lineage: Eukaryota > Metazoa > Mollusca > Cephalopoda > Oegopsida > Architeuthidae > Architeuthis > Architeuthis dux. Next base: position 176,699 of record VCCN01007168.1, read on the forward strand.
CAACATGTATAAGATCATAAAGTTATATGACTCAATACTCACATGGACACATTCCTCTCCCTGCGATCCCAGGTTTCCTCAATTTCTCCCCCATTTTGAATTTGAAAGTTCCTCCCCTAACAGAAATTCCTCCCCTCTTCCACCCTTGACAGAAATTGCTACCCTCTTCCTCCCATGGCTAAAATTCCTTTCTTTAGGAAATTCCTTTCCTGGAAGCCAAATACCTCCTTTGTCTCATATATAGGTCAACCCCAATCTTTCGGAGTAATTAATCAAATCAGCCTAAAAAAGTATGGTCATGGATTGTGTAACCTCCTTTTGAACAACATCCTTCTGCATATATATTTCCATGGTACCAGAAGGTCATAATGGAGTTCGAAAATCCAGATCGGAGAAGGGAATGTAGCAGACGTAACCAGATGTAGTTGTGAATACAATGAGAGAAACTCATGTCTCTTGTCCTGTAAACAGATGAATAATCTTACAGCTTCTCTTTGTGTGTTGTTGCATTATCTCTCTGTTTATTTTTCATTCAAAAATATTTCTGTGAACTGCATCATGGCTCCCAAATGCAACAAAACCAGTGATAGCAGCAATAAAAGGCAAAGGTGAAGTATCGATTTGGAAATGAAACAAAAGGTTTTTAGACCCCACGAAGGTAGAAAATTGCTTGTGATTTAGGCATGTTATAATATGGTGTTCATTTAGACATGTTATAATATGCTGTTCACACAACATCCAAGTTACGGCCAAATTGTGTTGGATACATCTGTTCTTGTACAATCACTGAAGTTAAGCAACGTACCATAAGCGGCTGAGGATCATGTAGAAAGCCTCCCTCAGCGGTCCCATTAATCCACCTAATGAGGAGACTGATCTCTAGACTATGCTCAATAATGCATGTCAATACACCCCCCAACCCTCTGACAAGCCTGGCTTCGAGGGACAGGAAATGAATGAACACAACATCCAAATCGTTTAAAGTCCTATTTCACAGAACATATTGTGGACGCTAAACAACGCATGACTGTATTATAAATTTGGCTTTTTGGATTTGCTATGATAAGGCAGGATGTCTTCCCTGGCAACACTACCAGCACTCAACAGTTGCTGGTTTACCTCTGCCAATGGAGTTGGGAGAGGTATATGTATTCACCAATGTCTGTCTGTCCGTCCATCATGGCCTAAAGAAGAAATGATTGATTTTGGGGTTGGATCCAGATACAGTTACATATCTCCCCAGCATTATAGTGATATGTTCGCACCACATAATATCTCCAAAGGTTCTCAATGAATTTCAATGAAATTTTGTGGAAAGGATGGATCCAGGTATTTTTACAGAGAGAGCTCCTGTGCATCATAGCTATATATGAACTGATTTTCATTCAGTTTTTAGTGACAGAGGTATGTGCTCTCTGAGTGCTTTTTAGTTCATTGTGTATTAGTGTATTTATGTGAATTATAATATTATGTGTGAAAATATCAAAAAGGTATTACTTATCTTCCCTAAATCTAAGACTTCTACGATAACATTAGTCCAGTAATAATGTAACTTCACCTCACACAAATTGCAGCAAAAACAATCTCAATGGATTACGTGTCCTCAATAAGTTCTGAATGAGAGACAAAAAGTCTGCAAAAATTGTATGAAGGGAAAGTTTTGAAAATAGCCTAAATATGTCCTGTCAAAAATGCCTTTTAAGCCATATTAGTTCTGGCACTATAATAGGGACCCATAGGAATTTTTGAGTTGACTAATGAAACCAATTGGACATGCTAGAGGGACCTTCAATGGGAACTTTTGGAGATATTGTGTGGAAAGGCAGAGAACTTTTGGAGATATTTTGTGGTTGCTAACAGTTAGCTTGGATGTAGGAGAAATAATCGTGCATGGATCCGCTCCAAAATTTCATGACTTCTTCTGTAGACTATTGTTCACCCTTCCACAAGATTTCATTTCTGGTGATATTGTATGGACTGACAGATGGAAGGAACATTATCAAAATTTCAGATCGGAGCATTTTATTTAGTTCTGGCTGTTCTGTATCTCCAGAAGTTCCAAATGAATTTCAATGATATTTTATGGAAGAAGTCAGGAAATTTTGGAGTGGATCCATACACAATTAACTCCCCTGTGTCCTAGCCAACTCTCTGCACCACACACAATAGCTCCAAAGATTCTCTGTCTGTCCACACAATATCTCAAAAGATTCTCAATGAATTTCAATTAAATTTTGTGAAAGAGTGGAAAATAGGCTACGGAAGAAATGATTTAGAGCAGATCCATTCAAAGTTACCTCCCCTATTTTATAGCTATCAGTCCACAAATGTTTCATTTTAAAACGAGGGTTTATGACATTTGATTGTAAATAGCTTGAAATGACTTGCTTTGAAGCATATGGTTCTTTGGTAACTTCACTCAGCATGAAATTTACTTTGCAACTATGTACAATATGCCCATATTTGATGAACATTTTTTCTGACTAGGGTGCCACAGCAAAAATCTGCCATTATGAAAAATGGCACTAAAAGTGTTTTGTAACTGATCTGGGATGTCTACCCAAGATATTCTTAGTCATTGAAGGTCCCTCTAGCATGTCCAATTGGTTTCATTAGTCAACTCAAAAATTCCTACGGGGCTCTATTTCAGTGCCAGTACTAATATGGCTTAAAAGACGTTTTTGTAGGATCATATTTAGGCAATTTTCAAAACTTTCCCTTCATACACTTTTGTAGACATTTAGTCTCTCATTCAGAACATATTGAGGACACATAATCCGTTGAGTTTGTTTTTGTTGCAATTTGTGTGCGGCTGACCCATATTTTTGAGTAAAATGCCTGGACCAGTGGTGTAGCAAGAGTTCTCAGCATCCGGTGGCAAAAATGTATTGATTATTTATTTTGTGACTCATTACCCACTTTATGACAATAACATGAAGAATTAAAAACTACCTTACCTAAAATAAAATAAAGTCACACTATAACATTTAATTAGAATAAATTGAATTAAAATATTACTTATTTTATTAAACAAATTTTTTTCCTATGAAGTTTTTCCTACCCAGAAAATCAAAGTTGTGACTTTTTTTCCTATTACGTTTTTTAGGTAGCCCAGAGTTGTGACTTCTGTTCTTTGACTTTTCTTCCAGTGACTTTTATTCAGGGATTCTTTTAAAAATATATTGTAAACTTTGCACCCCTTCACATTTGTGCCTGGAGGTGATTGCCCCCACGCCCCCTCTTGCTATGCCACTGACCTGGACTACATATATGATATGATAAATTATCCTGTACTAAGAACATTGATGTAGGCTAATAAAAGTTAGTCAACTGTAAATTGGTAAGCTTTCTCTACAGCACAGCTTTTCATCAATAATTCATAAAAGTGTGATGCCTTCATCATTTACTACTGGTAACTGGTGAGTATTTTTCATGTCTGAAGCTTAAAATTGCTTCTAGCCTATGGTCAGTTGAGTAACTAGAGATAGCTAAAGTTTTTTGGGGGGCTTGGCTCCTTGAAAGGGCCCCCTCCAACATTTAGTGAGATTTGATGAAAAAGGAAAATTTGCAATTAATAGACATACTCTTACTTATTTGGTGAAAACCAACCCCAAAGGCAGAATTATTATTTATGCAATTCATGTATATGCAAATAATAGGTTCACTGACATCTCCGCGCACGTCTACTTGGTGCCGACAACTGAACACTGTCTTACCAGCACATGAGTCAATCAGCTGTGCCCTCAGACAGCTAAGCCATTACTGGTGAAATCTGTCTGTCATTTAAATATATACGGAATAGACCAGCTCCCACAAGCATTGGATTTTAAATGTCTTTTCATTGGTCATATCCATATTCATATCCAGAATAACTGTTGAGAGTTGCTGAGTCTATTTGAATTATTTGCTTGTTTGAACTGGCACCTTTTTATTCTACTTTGTTTGCTCAATCTTTCGAGCCTATTTTGTTGAGATTTTTGGAGGATCTTTAATAAAGAGCCAACAAGACTTTTAAAATACAAGTGTATTTGGCACTGAACATTGATTTTTTACAATCAGTTTTTTTATAAACGGAAGAAAAGATTTTTATATCAGATTTTTTTCAATTCTTTTTTTTAATGATATATTTTTTTATCAACAAACAAATGAAATAAATAAAAAAATGAACTGTAAACTGTGGACGAAATTATGTTGAACACCGTTTTGTGATTTCTTCTGTTCGAAATATCTACCACTGAACACTTTTTTAAAGATCTTTTAAAATGTATTGCAAAATTTAAATATATTCTTTGAAGGTTTAATTTTGGTTATAATTGCAAGGAAATAGCATAAAGTTAGTCGTTAGAAAAAGAAAAAAATAATTTTGCGTACTTACAGTCACAGAAGATTTAAATGAAAGCGGCATTTTACTTACTGTTTGTTTATGTATTTAAGGTATAAATCTTCATTAAAAAGTATAATTACAGCTTCATCCCCCCCCCCAATAATTTGATAATATGTGTTCCTTATTTTTTCGAAAAATGCTGCAAAAAGCTAGCGTTAAGATTACAGAAAGAGTAAATAAACCAATTATCCCCTTCAATCATTTTTTCTAGTTCATAGTTGTATAATAGACCTATTCTGAGTCTTGATTTCACTTTGATAAAACAAAGGAAAAAAACCTTGACCTCTAGTTATCTTTGATTCCCAATGCTCATGGTTGTTTTAGAAATACACAATTTATCTTTGACTACGGTAATGTCGATTTTGTTAGGGTTTGTTTACCTTGGTCCCATTTTCACAAAGAGACACAGGAAAGGTCTATTTCCATAACTGAGTCTTATTTGAATAGGAAGGGGTACTTGAATTGAGCAGGAAACATTAAACAGCGTGAATGGAGATGATGAAGATGAGTACCTATTTACTTCCTCTACATGCAAATCAAAATTTACAACACTTCATTATCGATAGTTCTGTTTGTTAATTGATTACCAAAACTTTAAGTGAAACCTTTATATAATTCATTCACATAAATACCTTCCGCTTGTTCAAGTTCACTCAATTCTAATGTAGATTTGTTTTTGCACTTGGTTTTGACAGAATCATAAAGATTTCAGTCATAGAGGTACTTTATTTTTTGATACTGTATTCTGTGGATTTTCAATTCATGACTGTAATGTCTAAAAAAACGTCCAATTGATTGACTTCAGCAGAGGCAAAGATAATAAAATGGTTTACAACATAAGGAGAAGTTAGCCTCAAGAAAGTAGAGATGAAGAAAAGCATGAGCAAGGAGTTGTTAGCGAGAGGGGCACAGAAACAGAGTGTACCCACCTCCTCAACTTCTACCTCTGAACAAAAACCAGCGTTGTATCAAAAATCCAAGTGCCCATATAAAGTTATTGACAGAACCGAACCAGCCACAGAATTTTAAATTCCCAGCACGGACATTTGGAAAACAAAATTTCAAAAGGTCCTTCCAATCATCAGAGTTTGACAAATTCAAGTGGTTGCACTAAGACGCAGATTCCGACTCAGCATGTTGACAAAAGGTGAAGTTGCTTTCACTGAGACAGGTTTCCAGCATTGGAAAAAAGAATTGGCAAATCGTCAGAGTGTCACAGAGAAGCTATTGCTCAAGATGTCATTAAGACACTATCAAAAGATTGTAACAATGATCTGTTCTGGGAGCAAATATTGAAAAGAAAAGAGAGCTCAATGTTGATGTTGAGGTAAAACTACCATGCAAAAGGAGGCTGCCATGAAGGCGTGATGACAACAATGCAGAAACCTACCACTTCAGCAATGGGAAAACGAGTTGAGAGAGGTCTGCTCCAACTATAGTGATGATACTGACAAATATAGGCTTGCAGCACAGCTGCTTCCTTTGCTTCCAACCCCAGAGGTTTTTAAATTTGAATTGACAAAATTCACTATCTATGATCTGCTTAAGATGTTTCAGAGACTTGACTATTCAAGAAAAGTTGTAATGTCAGAGGAGATTAAAGTTGCAATGATTCTCCCTGTATTGCCAACAACCAATGCCATGAGTGAGGATCTTTCTCCATCATGAAACAAGTAAAATCATATTTGAGGTCTACGACAACAAATAGCAGAATGAACCATCTACTGATGCTTCATGTACAGAAAGAAAGAGTTGACAATATAAGCTTGATTGATGTGGCAAACAAATTTGTTGAAAGAGTAAATAGTAGAAAGCAGATTTTTGGACAATTTACAAACAGAGATTTGAGTAAGAAAATAAATGTAGCGCAATTTATAGAAGAGAGCAATTTTTGCGTTTTACAGTCAGGTCAATTCCTTTCTAATTTTTGAATCGCTAATTGAATTGAAGTGTCTTTGCTCGAGTGAATTGCATGGAGAAAGTAAATCTAAATGAAATTGCTGTAAATGAATATAAAAAACTCAGTTATAATTTTTCAGTCAATATGATTAATAAAAGAAAAAGTCTGTGGATGACTTGAAAAATACATTAATTCCTGACAGATTTTGAAGCTCTATTTTCAAAAATTCCCTAAGCAGCCTTTTGTTCATAATTATCTTCATCAATTAGATATCTGATTATCATATATCCATCAATTAAATAATGCACTTTTTACAATAGAGGTGTTTTCCAGCGATTTAAAGGGCGTGGTCTAAAAAAATGTTTTCCGCTTCGCTTGCATCTCGCCATATATGAATTTTGTTCCGACGGCCCTGAATTAAACAACATATTCATTAGACATTAAGGTAATAATGAAAACCCATTATTATTTCAATTTTTGTTGTTTTCTTTCTAAGTTGATAAATAAATAGTTTTAGTTTGTGAACTATAAATTATTAAATTGAACTACCGAAGTAAATCAATTCACTAAAATAATTCAACTCAAAAAATAATTTTAATTATTGTATCTCAATAAATTGTTTTAATTCCATAGTTTGTTTTTGTTGGTCCACCTTGCACTGAGATGAGCTGAGTTATCTGTGCGCGAGTTATCCTTGCATGGTAAGGTCGTGTGCTGGGAAGATAGCATTCAGTTGTCAGAGCCAAGTGGATGTGCATGGAGATGTCGGGTCACAGTACAAATATATCCGTGTTATTTTATAATGTCAGTAGAAATGCAGAAAGTGAATTATAATTCATAAAGCTTTTGGAGCCCCCACTCCATTGGGACCCTGGGACAGACCTACCAAGTCTCCCACATTTTGTGGGAGACTCCTGCATTTTGAGACCAAGTGCTGTCTCCCCACCGACATGTAAGGATTTTGTATGAATCTCACACATTGAAAAAAATATGCCTGTAAAACCTTTTTCCCTCCTATTTGCAGACCTACCAAGTCTCCTGCATTTTATTGATTATCTTGGTTTAAAATTATGTTAAGATAGGTTTTCAATACACTGAAATAACAGTATAAGAGCTCCTAGAATTGAAAATTTTCTTTTTTAGGAAATCTTCCTCCTGAGAATTTCTAAATCTTGGCAGGTCTGCTGGGGGGTGTTTTCAAATAGCCCACCCCTCCTCAAATCATAACCCATGAGCAGCTCAACTTCTGATGTTTTGATATTTAAGCTGGGTGGAATCAGCTTCTGATTTCTACATCTGTAGGAGAAATGTCAAATGGTTTTGGGTGGAGTTTCTCTAATTGTCTCCATTCTTTTATGACATTGGATCTTGTCCACAGTCTGAAATCTCTTTAGGAAAAGCCAGAAGTTACAGGGGGCCAAATCTGGACTGTAGGGGGTGATGAGATATTTTGCCCCAAGACCCTGAATGAGACATGTAGAATGGGCAGGCTCAGTCATTATGAATGTGATGGTTACACAATGCACAAGCTAACTCAATGCGGTCTCACTGCCGACCGGGTAACCCCATGGGAGAGAGTCTTTTCACACATGATTTTTAAAAAAATCTCGTCCATGGTCTGAAATCTCATTGGGGAAAGCCAGAAGTTGAAGGAAGCTAAATCTGGACTGTAGGGGGTGCTGAGAGACCTGGGTGATGAGATGTTTTGCCAAAAAACACTGCAAATGAAGAATGATTTGCTCAGTCAATGTGAATGCAATGCTCACACAGTACACATATTCACTCAATGGCATCTCACTGCTGACTGAGTTACCCCATGAGAGAGTATCTGTTCACGTATTCATAGTATAACATTTGAAGTAAATAAAGTTGGTATCTAAATGTAAAAATAGATAGATAGGAATAAAATGTGAGAGAGAGTAAGAAGGAATTACTATAATTAGGAGCAGCCATCATGATAATAATACAGTAGTGGTCAGTTGTATATGATAGCAGTTCCCATTGTAGATGAATGAGGATGAAGGAATACAGCCAAGCGAGAAAACTCCTTTGTTCCCATTGTGTAGAAGTCATGTGATATGAATGGAAGTCTCCGATTGGCTGAAATAGTAGTGACATCACTCATATCATTTGATAAAGACACGATCGCCATTATTACTATTTCGAACGACCCACCCAAAATAAATAGATTTGGGCAACCATTTTGAATATAATATTGTGGACACAATAAAGAAAAGGTCCGATCAAACAAAGAAGACAAATGCAGAAGTACAAATAAACAGTACATTTAATACTCAATGCATTAAACAAAAGGGTACATACATTAAATGAATATAGAAAGGTAAACATATAAAACAGGTTTTAAAACGTTCGTACAAATTAAAAAAGAGTTCAGTATAAAAATAGTTACTCTGTCACTTGCAGTTTTTACAATAGAAATGGTCTTGTCTTGATACTAGTTGATTATAGTTGAATTGAAATATAGGGTAATTTGCACTAACAGTATATTGCAACCAAAACAGAAATCAGTGTAGGTAAAAAAGATAAATGACAGAAAGAGCTAAGCCGGCATAGGAAGGAAGAGTTTCTATCGGAATGGATCTTAGGGCTATTAGCCTCAAACTGAATTAGAAACAATAGAGTGTTCTCGACTTATGTTATCTCCTGGGCCTATATGTGAGGTATTCATTCTAGTCTGAGCAAAAAGAATGAAGCAGGCATAACAAAGAGAAGAGGTACTGCCTTAAGAAACCAGGGCGTCATTTCTAGATTCAAGGTTGCATGTCCCTTTAACCACTCACGGAACTGATGTCACCAGAAAAAGCGAATTATATTTACTTTTGTTTTTCATTGATACCCACTGACTTTACCATTACTCCATTACTCAGCTTAATCACTTTCTGCACTAACAAATGAAATATTTCTGGATGTAGAAAAAGTGTAATGCTTAAACACTGAATATTGCAATTTTTTACCTAAAATTTGTTTCTGCAAGTTTCAGTATTCGATCTGTGGGTTGTGTATTGGAAATCAGGAAGAAGAGAATTGTCAGTGGTCAGGAATTAAAACAAGTATTACTGACAGAATAGAGCTATTATATGGATAATGTTTTGACTATAAGAAAGCATTGCAAGTAATTGTACTATAGAAAAGCATTATAAATGATTTTCTTAATAAATGCATTGAAAATCAGAAACCGATGGTCAGGGGTCTGTAATTAAAGCAAACGTTATTGACGGAATAGTTATTATATGCATAATGTAAATGCATTACTCATGATTTTTACTATAGTAAGGCATCACAAATAATTTTACCATATAAAACCATTGTACATGATTTTACTATAGAAATGCATTCAGTAAGAAAGGGATTGTCAGTGGTCAGAAATTAATGCAAACGTTAATGACAGAATAGAGTCATTATATGTTAAATGTAAATGTGTTGCAAATGATTTTACTATAGAAAAAGCATTGTAAATAATATTACTATAGAAATGCATAGAAAATCTGAAAGAACGGGAATGTCAATGGTCAAGAATTAAGACAATCATAGCTTACAGAACAGAACTACTATGAATGACTTGGCTCTGTGAACGGAGATTGGGACGGGTTTTCCATGTCTTATTCAGGTGCTAGGTTGGCAAAAATCCAATGGTGTTTTAAGGTGGAGTACAACATGCACGTGGCCGACCCCACCCTTTAAACCTTGGGTTTGCATACTATGGTCCACCGTAGTGGTACGGATAACAGCAAGATTCTAGGGTCATAGGGTTGACAGGAGTTAGCTTCTGGCAGATGCAAGCTAGCTGAGGGGGTCTGCCACCCCTTTGCGGGAAAGTTCCGAGAGTAAAGTTGATCTGTGATTAAACCACAGGACATGAACTTTCCATAGTTGGTAAATGCCAAGAACTATTATATGTATGATATAAATGCATTGTTAATGTTTTGACTATAAGAAAGCATTGCAAATAATTTTACTATTGAAAAGCACTGTAAATGCTTTTCCTAAAGGAATGTATTGAAAATCAAAAAAGGGATTGTTAGTGGTCAGTAATTAAGACAAGCACAGATGACAGAAAAGAACTATATTATATTTCAATCTTTCTGCAATGCATGGGTGCCAGCTGTTTTGTATTTGATCTTATCTTGGAGCACCAATTAATATTTTCCACGGGTTTCACGTGAACTCCTTTTTATACTGTTTTCATGTGAACCCCTATCCCAAATTTCTGGAGAGTCAGGCATTTCTATTTCCTTAGTTTCATTCACTGGAGATGAGATAATATCATTTTGGTGAATTATTCAGGAGATGAACATTGCTGACGATATCACTTAAAAGGTTTGGATTCTGAGTGGGCTGGAGTTGGCTGAGGAGTGTACGCTGAGTTCCATTTGAATTAAAGATGCCAGTTGTTAGGGGCACCGTAAAAGGATCCCAATGTAAATAAAGAAAATACATATACGTCTCCAGGGAGAAAATACTATCTCAATTTGTCAAATTGAAGCCATTATTATCAGTAATCCTTCCACCTCCCACTCTTTCTTCTCTCATATCAAGTGTGGATCCAGCGGAGCCCCCCCCTCTCTGGCAAAGCATAATTAAAAAAATATTGATA
>VCCN01007168.1:193101-243106 GCA_006491835.1 Architeuthis dux
ATATATATATACTAGCAGGGATACCGGCGTTGCCTATGAAAAACATAACTTTAAATTAGATAACACAGTGAAACATGTGAATCTAATTTCTTCTTACCCAATCCAACAAATGAAAAAAAAACATTATTTACACAGAGACGTTAATGTGAGTCTCCAATAAATGCTGTTTACTGGCTGTTGTAGATTGAAGGCCTTAATGAAGTAGTGAGCCAAGAAATTAAAAAAAATAAGATGAAGCTAAATAGTAGTAAAAATTTAAGAATAATATTTACAATAATTCAACCCCCCAAAAAACTAATAGAATAATTACCTACAAGTTTATCTAAGAAAATCACAGAATAAGCACTGAGTCATGTGTCCATATGGTTCACCCCCACACCACCTTGGCTTGACTATGAAATGCATTATGACGAATTAGAGTCAATGAGAAAACAGAAGATGTTGAGTGAACCCTCTGTTCTCTATAAACAGAATTACGTAGGATTTTTGTCAATGAAAAAAGAGGAGTGTCAGATGGAACCTTCCTTCCACTCACAATGATTTAGGTTGTTGTCATAGATAAAAGAGAAGTGGGAGCTGGAGAAACCAAAACATCCACCGACCTAAACCGTCTTAGTATTACAGCTGCTATAAGTGTTTCATTGCCCCAAAAAATGAAATACACCCCAAAACACAAAATTTGTTTAAGAATTGATTTTATTGTAAGAAGTATGTGGGCCATTCATGAGAGGAACGATAGATGAAACTCCTGGTATAAAAAATAGTTTTTTCTGATGTTTATAACCAAAGATTGGCTCAAATATTACCTCTGCTGACCTCGTAGTTGAGTCTATGTGGGAAGTCGATTTTTATTGATTATCCATGCAGAATATTAAATCGATATTCCTTGTAGTTTTCATGGAGAGGCACAGGCAATTATTCACTAATAACTGTTAATGAGAGATGTTCAGAGGGATTTATGTTTTACACAGAATTAAATCTTATAGTACTATAAATAAAATCTTCTGGTAGGGATCATCAGTTGTTTGCCATGGAACTGTTTCCAGGATTTAAAAAGAAACAGTCTTTCTATCATGGTTCCCTAGCAGTGCTTATCAAGCACCACCTCCCTCAAGTTATAATTCTTATATTTAGTTTGTTCCTTTGTTTTGTATATATATATGTATGTGTGTGTGTATATATATATATATTACTGATGAGCCTGTAGGTTTTAAGGTCCTACAAGTATTAATGTTACCAGATATAATGTTGGTAAAATGTTCTGTATTAGAACAGGGTCATTATATTAATTATTAAGTCCAGTATAGAAGGGAGGCACTAATGTTAAAGATGCAAAGGATTGTTTTGAGTCCATGTGGCGAAATTCGCTCCAAAATCTGTGACCTCATGAATACAGGTAAATAAGACCTGATCATTTTTATTTGGGAAAGTAAATAACCTCAAGATTCCACCATCTTTGTTTTAATGGCGAAACCCATGTGGTAAAAACAAAGTCAAACAAAGGTAGTCCAATTGGATAAGGAAATACAGACAAATGCAAGTATTTTTTGACAAACATTAAAACATACATTTAATAAGAAACAAATAATGATAGAAAATGGGTACATAAGTGTTTATGCGGAAAGAAAAAAAACGTGAACATACAAACAATCAATATTAACCAGCATAATTACAAAGTACTTATTCGTAGGGAGAAATATGAAAGAGAGAATTAGTTATTAGACTAGCCCTAAAAAGTGAGAATGGAAATAAAAGAGAAACATATGGCATAGTGAGTCTAATTGTCATATTTTCACCTGACAATGTAACAACATAATGTTTGTTTTAATAATGGTATGGTAATTCATGAATCAAGACACTGTTATTAAAACAGGTGATTCAGGGTATATGTAAGACTAGCAAGGCACAGGAAGGCAGACACAATTTGAGACGTCGGAAAGTTTATGATAGCTCAACACTGGTAAATGTTGTTGACAATAGATTTACTTTAGTCATGGCGCAAAAAGGAAATATACTGGTCAAAATACCTGGGCTAGAATGTGTGAAGGAAATGAATAGAAAGTATATTGGTGAAAGCTACCAGGGCTGAGATTGCTGGCAGGCAACACTAAGTGAGTTCTGAAAAGGCTTAATAAACAGTGAAAGAAGGATACGTATGCTGGAAAAACATATGGGCATCACATTGGGCCATCAAGCCAAAAGTGAGCAATGAGAAGAGGAAGTTGTTCTTTTTATAGCTAGGAGCTAAAAGGAAGTGACGTCAGATGTGGGCCTAATTTCTTGACAGACTATTTTTATCTATGGATGTATAATATTTTTATAGTAACTTTTGCTAACTGAAAATGAGGCACAACAAGCCAAAACATTATGACTACATGCCTAATAAGGTATTGTTCTTCAATGTACCTGTAGAAAATCTCTAAACTGATCAGGCATGGACTCTACACAACCAAAACACGAAACAAAGGTTTCCTCTGGGATCTGGTGCCAGGATGTTAACAGCAAGACCTTTAACTGCTGCAAGTTATGTGGTGGAAGTTCTGAGAACTTGTTGGTTCAACACATCCAATAAGTACTCAATGAGATTGTTATCTGGGGAGTTTGGTGGCAAGGGCAACACAGTGAAGTCTTCTTCATGTTCCTGAAACTATTTTCTTATAACTCATGCAGAGTGGAAAGGCACATTGTCCTGTTAAAAGATGCCACTGCCATCTTGGAAGACTGTTGTCATGAAGAGCTGTACCGGATTTTCAATAATGTTGAGGTAGGCAATATGTAACAGAGTAGCTTCCACATGAATGATAGAACTGAGCAGACAGAATGTTGCCCAAACCATCATATTGCCTCCACTGGCTTGTTGTTTTCCGACATTGCAACCTGGTGCTATCGGTTCCTCAGGATTATGATGCACACATACCCTGCCATCCACCTTATTCAGGAGAAAACTAGACTCATCAGATCAAATTGTAACATTCTTGTTGTTTTTAGTTCCTCTGTTTGCTTTGTTAGTCTTTCTGTTCTAGCTGTGTGAGATTAGAATGCATTTGATTCATTACCTATGTTTAAGCATGTTAAGAAAAGAAGATGGAACAAGAAAACATGTGTGACAGAGCTGTTCACCTGTTAAGAACTGTGCCTTCCCCATTCCCACTTCCAGTCTGTGTTTCTGGGACCAGAAACAGAATGGGGGCTGCTAGGAGTTTGCTTCGGCATGTTTATTGATTTAACATATACATACATTAGTGACCTTCTTCCATGCTAAATGGTCCAGTTCTGATGTTCATGTGCCCACTGAAAATGCTTTAGGTGATGGACATTATATCATAGGTACTCTGACTGGCCTGCAACTATGCAGCCCCATATACAACAAGGATTGATGTACTGTATGTTGTGGCACATCCCTTCTTTCACCTTGATTAAAGCTATCTGCAAATTTTGCTATATTAGCACTTCTATTGGCTCGTACTTAACGGGAAAGCCTCTGCTCACTTCTTGCATAGATTAGAGCCAATCAACATCTTTTTAGCAGAAGGTGATTTTCCATCCTTGGATTACTGCTGATAGATACTCATCATAATTGAACGTGACCACCCCATAAGCTGTACCATTTCGGAAATGCTCTGACCTAGTCTTCTCACCATAAAAATTTGATCTTTATCAAAGTCACTCAAATCTTTCTTCTTGCCCATAACTGTGACATTCAACTCATCAATAAGCAGTACTCAAGGCTGGCTTACCTGCTTGTATACCTTTGATTCTGAAATGCACAGTTGCTATGAAATGATAGCTGTCATTCTTGTCACATATCTCTCATCAGTGTATATATACACACAAACACATACAGTATCGCCCATAAATAAGTACACCCCTATGACTTTTTACTAGAAAGTTAATTTTCTTCTAAACCAAACATAGCAGGATTTTATTAACATAAGAACATTACACAATAAAAACAGATATTATCAGCTATTATTTATGATCAAACTCTACAGCATTGAAACTCTGTTGCCAAAAATATTTTTTCGTAGTGTTGTACTCAACTTTGGATGGCAACATATTCTTATTTTTGGCAACAGAGTTTCAATGCTGTAGAGTTTGGTCATAAATAATAGCTGATTATTGTGTAATGTTCTTATGTTAATACAATCCTGCTATGTTTGGTTTAAAAGAGAATTAACTCTCTATAACATAGTGGTAGTGGTGTACTTATTTATCGGCGATACTGTAAAAACACAATACACATAATTAAGTGGGTTATATTTCTGTGTATGAAGTGTAACTAACTTGATTTCACATTGTTGAATAGTCTTGCATTAATGATGATACTTCAAGCTCGGACAACTTGGTAATTAGATTGTGTGAATAGAATTGCCAAAAATATTACTGACTGGCATAGTACTCATAAAAAATGACAGTATTATTTACATATGAATCAGCACTTCTGCCAAGGACCAAAGTGCCACTCCTTGGCCCTCTGCCTAGGATCAGAGTGTAGTATCTGTGTGCTTAGCCTAGGATCAAAGTGCTGCTACCAGGCACTTCTGCCCAGGATCAGAGTACAATATCTGTGCACTTATTGTTGCACAGGAGAAGGCTCAAGATGTCAGTAATTCTTCTGTAAGATGGGATACCAGGGTATTTCCTCTTTAGGCAACAGAATTTCTGAATGAAATACTTAGTGGACAATGGATTAGACATAGATCAGACATTATATGGTCTCCTTTAAGTCCAAACTTCAACACTTGTGATAACTGGCTTTGGGCTACTGTCTAAGAATGGATGCATAACAGAAAACAGATACAAAGGATAGTTTACTTGAATTACAAAAATCAACATGCAAAGATGATATCCCAAAGAACATGGAGAAAAATTTAATTCTTTGCTAAGATGTACAAACATATTGATTACATTTTGCCCAGTGACTTTCTAACCCTAACTCTCTGAATTACTATTTGATTAACAGATAAGAAAGCTTGGTGGACTTTAAAATTTCAATATTCATTCACATCCAATTTATAACAATTACTATTCTGCAGACAGCATGATATAAATGACGTTGCTTGTGGATCATATATTTATTATCTACAATTTTGGAAAAAGAATTTGGGATGATTTGGGTGAAAAGGTTTGTCATAAAAAACAAATTCTATTACTCAAATATGACCGCAAACAGGGCCGAATTTAACATTGAGTGGGCCCAGTGCATAATATTTCTTGTGGGGCTTCTGTTTTCGTTTTCAGCTATTATTTTAAAACAAATCCAAACAAAAATTGAATATTCATAAAATTATGATGTTCAATTTAACGTAAAATCCTTTATGAATCAATAATCTATCTTTATGTAAGATAATAAATCCTCAAACAAGTTTAGTTGAGACACTTTATTTTTTTATCTGCAAAAAATAAAAAGATATTTGGCAAACATGGAGTTTTTAACAGTCGTTATTGGATCATTTGAATGGAACTGATTTTGACACTTCAACATCTTGACGTTTCTTTCATGAATTCTCTTATTTCTTTTTATTTATGCGCCATTTTTAACATCAGGTGTGTGCAGGTGTGATATTTCACACACCTGCACACACACAATGTTAAAAATAGGGCATAAATAAAAAGAAATAAGAGAATTCATGAAAGAAAAACAACATTTCAGTATTTAAAAAAGTCAGTGAAGTGTCAAAATCAGTTCCATTCAAATGATCCAATAAGGATAGTTAAACTCCATATTTGTCAAATATTTTTTCCTGATAAATCTTACTTCACATCAGGGAATTTTCTTATTTTGTCTGTTTTTGTTTTGTTTAATTTATTAATTTCCACATTTTGTACATTTGAATTTGGAAAGTCCTACAGTCTCAGACACATGACAGGCGCCCCCTAGCACTTGGCGACCTAGGCGACTGCCCGTATTGCCGGTACGTATGGCCCGCCCCGGCTACATTTAAAATATAATAAAATAACCTCGAAATAATAATTGTATAATTAGTTTTATTTTATTTCAAGTATATTTTATGATTTTGAACAGACAAGCGGAAAAAGCAGACGACATTTTTCTAATGATTATCAAATGGAATTATGGGATAGCAGTCAGGCATGGCGGACGATTGCGACGAGGATGTCATATTCGAGGTTCGTTTTATTATTGTTTTCTCCCTTTCTTTTGCGTTTATTTTCATGTTTTGCATTGAAAAATGAAAAATTAATCTTCATATTTTCGATCGAGCCCAAGAAAAATACACTAGCGGCATTTTTCTAGATCTTTACATGATAAATACTTCTACATGCCGATCCCGCTGCAAGTGCGTATAAAATGGGGGATTGTTTTACAATAGTATAAATATAGAAATTGATCCCTGACTTTGTGGTCAGATTTACTTTGCTCTTTTATGCTTATTTGTTGAATAGTGTCATCTGTCTATTTATTTTTCTACGATTAATATTTCTACACGCCGTTCTCGCTGGACCTAAAGTGGGGGTTTATTTTACAGTGATAGAATAATAAAAAAATAATCCCTGACTTTGTGGCCATATTTCCTTCGATGTTTTCAATTAATATGTTCGTGTCATTCTGTCTGTCGTTCTATGCATTTTTGTTTTTAATCAACAGATTTTTATTTCGTTTTTTGTGTGTGAAAATCATTAATAATAGGGCTTTCTTTCATTGCTTTTCAAATTCTTAAAATAGGAAAACAACGTTTTTTATATTTATTTTAAACAATAAAAAACAAGTGGGCTTAAAAAAACAAATGAATTAATTAAATCCTTCTTTTTAATCTTTTTCTTCCATACATTTCATTTTTCTGTTCTGAGGAATGTTGTTGTTATTGTTTTGTTTTTAGACAATTTTTCAGTAAAATAGTGACAATTTCGATGCTTTTTTAAAATTTAAACATTAAACATAATGTTTTTAAACGAAAATGGACCTAAATATAAAGAACAATTCCTTATCTTTTATTATTTGTATATTTATTAAATGACGTAAAAACCATGAAACCTAAACCAAAAAACATTATTATTAATTTTAACGACTATTTTCCCTAGTCTTCATTTTTCAAAATTGTTTCTTCTGATAAAAAACAATTAAAACCATCAAAGATGAAGTGGAAATTATAGTCAACAATTAATAATTCCTTTGAATCTTTTGTTTTCGGATTCCATACATTTTTCTGTGGAATGTTGTATTGTTTTGTTTTAAAACACTACAACATTCCACAGAAAAAATGGTTTTAAACCCCAAAGTGAAGATTTCGATGCTTTTTTTAAAAACATTAATTTAGTTGTATCTATCTATTCAAAATAATTAAAAATTATAAACATTTTGGATTAAATATAAAACGAACCTAAAAATTAAAAAAAGAACTTGTTAAATAAGATTTATTGTTATATTGTTTTGTTTTTTATGTTTAAACCAAAAATAGCGAAGATTTCGATTCTTATTTAATTTATCTCTATATTTATTTATTGTAACAATGTTTTTGTGATTAAATATAAAACGGATCTTTAAAAAAAGAAAGACAATCCCTTGAGTCAGTTGTTTCTTATGTGGATTGTTTTGTTTTAAAATACACAAATAGCGAAGATTCCGATGCTTTTTATTTAATTCAATTCAATTCGAGATTTTTAAAAATAATTACAAATTATAAACATTATGGATTAAATATAAAACTGACCACCAAAAAGACCAATTCTTTAGAGGCTGTTGTTTTTTGTTGAATAAAGATTTTCTTCTTCTTCCGTGTTTTACCAAACATGGAATTTCTTTGATGGTGACTGGCGAGGGAAGATTCCTGATCTTATCGCACTTTGTCATATTTGTTGCTTTTTTTCTTTCTAGAGAATCCTGGAACCCAGCAGGGAATTTCCTTAAAATAAAGATAACAGATCATTACTATTTTTCGGCACAACATAGGGAAGGTGGTCCCCATTGGAATTCAGCTGACGTCAGTTAGAGACATCTTGGTTGTTTTCTTCTTTTTTTTTTGTACAAAACATTTCGGCCATTGTACCCATCGGCCTTCTTCAGGTGCAAGAAGGCCGTAAGTTACAACAGCCGAAACGTTTTGTACAAAAACAAACAAAAAACAACAACTAGGATGCGGAGAATAGTTCGAAAAAATCTAACCGCAATTATTTGTTTAATAAATAAATAAAATATTATTCTATTCCAATTCCATTGTTAGAGAAACTCAAGACTTTTTTTTTTAAATGCAGTTATTTTGCAATTAAGTTCATTCTTTTCTTAGATAAATAAATCCAAACTAAAGTAGTTTTATATTCTGTATTTTCACAAGATAATTTTTGAAAGAATTATAAATCTTATATTTTTTCAAGTAAAATGTAACAGAAAAATAAAATAATTGTTGAAGATATTAACCTATTTTTTCAGCATTTGATTGTTTCATTGATTAATTTTTTTCCTGCTTGTTAATTTAGTGCAAAAAAATGCATCATAAAATTTTTAAAAATAATCAAATGTCGTTAATATTTTCAACAAGACTTTATTTTTTATGTTACGGGAAAAAATATGATATTTTTATTTTGTGAAATAAAATACAATTTATAAAACTACTTTAGTTTGGATTTATCTAAGAAAAGAATGAACTTAATTTAAATGCAATCTTACTGCATTAAAAATAAAATTGCCCGGAATAATCATGTAGTAATTAGTTTTATTTCAAGGTTTCAAACCAGGCGGAAAAGCACACAACATTTTTCTCGTGATTATCAAATAGAATTTTTTTGTGCTATTGAATTACCAAGCACAAAAAACGCATCATAAATAAAAATTGAAAAAAAATCCCAATTAAAAATTGAAAAAATAGGTTAATATTGTCAACAAGTCCTAATTTTTGTTACATTTTACATGGAAAAATATAAAATTTATATTTTTATCATGTGAAATAAAATAGAGTGTACTTTAGTTTGGATTCATCTAAGAAAAGATTGAACTTAATTTAAATGCAATATGAGTGCATTTAAAAAGAAATGTCTTTCAGTTTCTCTAACAACAGAAAAGGTAAATATTTTATTTATTTATTTCTTATACGAATAATGGCACAACTTAACGAAGGTGGTCCCGATTGAAGTTTTACTGATGTCACATAGCTGGTGTGAGTGTGAAAATTTCATACCCATGCACACTCAATGTTAAAAATCGCGCATAAATAAAAAGAAAAACAGAAGTAAACACATAAATTATATTGTTACTGTTTTGCATCATAAATTTTCAATAGATTGCATATCTGCGTGACGTCCAATTGGGACCATCTTCGCTAAGTTGTACCCAAATAATTGCTGTAAAGCAACTAAGAAAATAGTAAGGATTTACTATCTTTATTTCAAGGAAATTCCATGGTGGATTATATGATTAGATTAGTTGTAAAATTATTAACATATTCATCTTACTGCAATTGAAGAAATGTGTGTGTCCATAGGTGCACCACGGTTACTTTACAACTGGCCATTGTATGAAGTTGTCATTCACCTTATATATTAGTCAGCACACAAGGCAGTGCAGTGTTGAGTTTGAAGTTGTTTGGATCAGTGGTTCTAGAGAAATCTATTTTTTAAAAATTAAAGATATTTCTTCATAAGTTACTATGAATTATATAAATTTAGATATAAAATATCGAAATTGGCAACACAGAAAAGAAGCAACCAAAATGCTTTGATGTCATAGTTTTGTAAATTATTTAACATGACGATTATGGCAGGCTGCTCCGCACCCACCATAAAGTCCGGCCCATTCCAAACATGCACCTTTGGAACGGACACTACCCTAGTATCCTAAATGCTAACAACCTGTAATCCTACTAATAATAAATACTATTGATTGATAATTATTAATGATTATGGCCACTGACTCATTGGGGTCATTTTTCAAAGTATCAGTGGTTTTTATGAGTAGTGGACTGACCATTATGGATTAAGATCAGGCGGATTAACCATTTGGCTGAATAAGCTTAAGCCTAGAGGCCCAGAAGGGAGTGGGGGCAGAAAGCAAAAAAAAAATGAGTGTACTCATGAGTATTTTGAATTTTGTAATTGATTCATAAAACTTTATGATATTATACATGTACCTTGTACAGGTATACCTTGATTAGTGTGGTTAATTTGTTCCAAAATTATCTGTACTGTTCAAAACTGCACTGTTCAAGGTCTTATTATAATTTAATGTGTTTTTTTTTTCAGCTTATATTTAGTTACGTTAATTTGTACAGCAATACCTTAACCGTATTACATCAAAACCTGCACTATAGTACATTATACACAATAAAACAATATAAGTTACTTAAGGTGATTTACTGTCACTTTATTCAATAAAGGTTGGGGCAGCTTACTAAAGCTCGGTCTAGGGGCCTGGCTGGTAGGTAATCCATTATTAGTTAATATCCTTTTAATGCTAGTTTTGTAAAATATTTTAGGTGAGTATATGGTAAGGAATGTTACTTAACCAGCACTTGGAGTAGTAGAATCTCTGACCTTTCCACTAGTGATTGAACTGATAATTTCAAGTGCTTGCTACTGAGTTAGTATAATTAATGGTAATTTAAGACCCATGTCTGGCACAAGGCCCTTAATTGGTACATATTAGCTTTAGGCTTCTTGTTTGTAGTGAGTAGTGGGTATGGAACAAATAAAGAAAAGAAAAAACTTGCTCAAGGTTTATAAAAAAACCATGAACCAGACAACTCAACATCTTTACCTAATGAGCCAATGTAAGTGCTGAAAAAATTTGATTTTTAAAAAAGTTGGGAGAGACAAAAAACAAAAATAAAGGTATAGATGTGGGTACCAAGAAATTTAAAAAAGGTAACATCGGCTCTCTAAATTCTATGTTGAGATCCCTTAGCAGGGAAGAAGAAATAGGTAGTGTCCCCTCTCTGCAGATGAATCATGATGACATGGTTTGGTAGAGTGGCTGGTTGTAGAAAAAAAAGTCATAATGTATGCTAGGAAAAAAGTCATAACTTTAGTTTCTGGTTAGAAAAAAAAACATAAGTAACTTGTTAATATCTCTTCCAACAAAGTACAGTAACTCAATTGAAAAAAATTCCTGGATCCGCCCCAAAATTGAGAACTTTTGGAGATATGTGTACAGATAGGAAGACGGCAGACACAGGATAATACCAATACCTCTCCAGCTTTGCTGACAGAGGTTATAAAATAAATGTTGACAACAAAGGAAACATTAATTTATAGTAATAAAATAATATTTACTTTATTAAAATATTACTGAGAAGGAGAACATTGCATACGTAGTGAAAGGTTACCATATATATACAGTGTGTTTTTATTAAAATTTCATCCGTATTGTAAAAATAACAAATGCAAACAAATGATCACTTCTTTGTTAAAACTTTTAGCCTGTTACTTCTTTTGGCCTAAATAAATCTCGCAAAAACTTAGCTATTTCATCATTAATCAGTGATTTTCTCATTCAATGAGTCATCATTCTGCATTTTTTATCTCTGCCAATGAGGTTGGAAGAGGTATATGTATTCACTCGTGTCTATCTGTCCATACAATATCTTCAAAAGTTCTTCATGAATTTCAATGACATTTTCTGGAAGGGGAAGGGAGAATTGGTTAAATTTTAGAGGGGATCCAGGATTTTCTTTTCGATCGAGAGATATTTTTTTCATTTTATTTTTCTCAATACATTTATGTATTCCCTCATATTTGTCCACACAATATCTCTAAAAGTTCTCAATGAATTCCAATGACACTTTGTGGAAGGGTGGGCCATGGGCTAAAGAAGAACTGATTAAACTGGGGCGGATCCAGGAATTTTTTAACAGTTACCTCCCCTGCATCGTAGCTATATATGAACTGATTTTTATTCAATTTTTAGTAACAACGGTTTTGGCAGATATATGCACTCTCTGAGTGCTTTCTATCTAGTTCATAAATTTTTGTTTCTGAAATATCTTTTAATAGTGTTCACTTTTTGCTTTATACCATTGCTCAAATTGTCTAAAATTAATATTTTTTTGCTTTTTTTTCGACACTTATTGCTATTTAATGATGAGTTCAGAATATATAAAAGTTTTGTATAAAATATACTTAGAAAAATTGTTTATTTGTCAAATGTCACTAGAGCTGTCCCCCTTTATAATGCAGGTATTGGGGTCCAAGAAAGACAACTGCATTATAACTGAACCACGGATAATCAAAAGTCAATCATGAGTGCCAAACAAGTTCACTGGTAAACGAAGAAATGTCTAAAATACCATTTAATTATATGTTATTTGAGTGCAAATTGGAGAAATTTAATATTTTAGTCATGTTAAGTGATTCTCTTGATGAAATTCTATTTTTATTCGTTGTTTTTCTGGATGAATGGGCGATAATAGGCAAATATGTTGGAGTCCAACACCCACCTACCTTATATTGTGAACCGCGTTATAGCAAATGACTCCTGTATAAATCAATCTTCATTATTTTTGAATGATATATTGTAATACAGTATTTTATTAAATTTGACTAGTTTTTACCTTCATCCTAATTTTAGTTGCTTTTATACAACTTAGTCAAATTTAATAAAAATACTGTATTACAACACTTCATGCAATAATAATAAAGATTGATTTATAAAAAGGACTACTAGGTCTCATATGTAAAACAACATAAATTTGGCGCAGAGTCGGTTGTAGAGAGTGAGTTTATAAGTGTAAATCAGCTTCTGCTAATCCACAAAGTCTTCATGGCCGATTGGTAAAAGCAGCTAGGCATAAACTAGTCTCTCTCTGGCAATGAGTATGTGAGTTAGATTCTCACTGAAGGCTTACTCTTTATTTCTGATTGTGCTGTTATTCATTGCCATAGAAACAGTGGCCCGAATTAATAAGTTGTATAAAAGCAACTAAAATTAAGATGAAGGTAAAAACTAGTCAAATTTAATAAAAGACTCCTGTATAATGTGACATTTTTCTATAATTTCAATTATTTTTAAACAATTGTGTATAATACATGCATTCATACAGTATAAATAAAGAAGTGAAAGAAATGAATCATTTTTACTCCTACTAAAAGAGATATACTAACCAAATTGTCTTCCTTCCCAAAGTAAAGGAAGTAGCCTACTTACGATGGACTGCCAGGAATGGAGGTGTATTTTTTGTTTTTTCTGCCCTTTACTTACTATCTCCATGAATTTTCGGTTGGCCAGGATTTGTTTTATGGCTTCTTGGCAGTCTTCTGAGAAGTTGTTACACATTTTGGAGCATTTGCAGCAGTGGCGTAGACTTTTATTCTGGGATTCTTTTTTGAATATATGGTAGACTTTGCGTTTGTGCAAAAAAATTAAATATTTGCGTAAAAAATAATTTTTAAAAGATTTTTTTCAAAAACCTTGTGTGCACAAAAAAACCTTGTTTGCACAAAAAAACCTTGTTATGCAATTTCTTTTCTTGTGACAAAAGTATGTGCGCCCCTTTACACTTGCGCTGGGGTGACTGCCCCCCTTCACACCTCCACTTGCTATGCCACTGATTTGAAGATGGTTTCTCTCATTTCTTCAAGATGAGGTCATCATTGAAAAACCTTGTGCTCAGTGTGAGCATTGCTGCATGGTATATAAGCGATCACCTTGAGATAACATTTTTCACTATGGTTATCTACTGCTTCGGGACTACAATAATTGCCATCACAATTCCATATCTACTCATATACTGTATTTGCTGCCATATAAGATGCACCTTTTCTTCAAAAAACTCTCCCGAAAAGCATTCTGCATCTTATACCCAGATGATGTTTAGCAATTCTAACTTCCACTTCTACTATAATAAAAAAAATATCCGTTCACCAAAGTCGCAAGACTCTATTTAAAAAAAAAAGAAAAATATCTTTTCATCACAGTCGCAAGATTCTAATTAAAAAAAATAACTGTTCACAAAAGTTGCAAGACTCTAGTTAAGGAAAAGTAACCTTTCACCAAAGTCGCAAGACTCAATTTAAAAAAAAAAAATATATCCTTTCACCAAAGTCGCAAGACTCTAATTAAAAAAAAAAAAAAGAACCTTTCACCAATGTCGCAAGACTCTATTTTTAAACTGATTTCGACATTAAATGACCCATCAAGGGTTGATATGCTGCTAAACAAATCAATCAATCAATCACTTCTGTGGTCTTATATTATTCAATTTTTTTAATTGACATATATAATTGGTTTGTATTTTTATCATGAATTTCTATTATTACAGAATTTATCTATAATTTCATATTAGAAACTGTCAACATAGGTTTTTTCAGTTTTTAAGCTGGTCTTGCTATGTATGTATGTATGTATGTATCGCGGGTACAGACCTAACCAATTGAGCTAGAGAGCTGAAAATTTAAACATTTACTGCTTATTATGTTTAGAAAAAACTTTTTTTTGTTTTTTTAAAACCCTCCCTCCCACAAATAGGTTTTTAGTGGGGGGTTCAATTTGCAATGTAAGTTTATGCTAAATTCGTCCCTTAGTTTGTGTCTGGCAGCATTCACGTTTGTTTTTTGAAAATGTGGACTTTTTTAGTGATCACTGCCCAACAAAAGGCGAGAGAAGTAACTAATTCATTGATCACTCCTTTTCTCAATTTATACTTGATCAACCCCAACATGGCATTCTGCCAAAAGGCATTGGTCACATGATGCTTTCTATACAGTGACTAACCAGATTTGTTTTTATGATGGTTTTAGTGTTTTATTTTTTTTTTCTAAATATTTCTCCCCAAATTATAGATGCATCTTATATGATGGGGAAAAAACAGTAATTACTTCATATCCAAGAAGTAGTTCAGTTCCACCTCATTTTACTTTCTCCCCTCTCTGCCGAGTTCAGCAGTTCTCCTTTAGCGAATATTTTTAGGTTTCATCCCCTACCCTGCTTCTCTTTCGCTCTCCGCCATCTCTTCACTGTCTTTGTGTTGTGATTCCATTCTCAGAACCTCTATCCCTACCCCTTTCAACGTACAATCTTTATTTTTAAAGTGTGGCAGATGGAAGTGTCCAGACAAGTTGTTTATCTATACATATAAAAGCCAAATTTTCAAATCAGTATGTTCATTTTGGTTGTATGTAGTGTCTGCTAGCTGAGATCCTCATAATGGACTGGTCCAAATGAGATAGACATGCCCTTCACATACCAAAGCTGTCAACGCAACACAACAATGTCAAATGCTTTCTCTTTCCTTTCATGTAGCCGACACAGTGGGAGAGGAAAGACACTTTCTGGCCCAAAACTCGCAAACTGCTTTCTCTTTCCTTTTGACCTCCTTTGATCTAGCAGACACAGTGAAGAAGCAATTTTGTTCATACCGCACAATGTCAGTGGTGGCTTTTCTTAAGTTGAGACTTTCAAAAACTGAAAATTAGGATACTTGAATTAATAATAAAAAATTACCTAATAAAATCGCTTTTGGCTCCTTATTGACGATCCATACATACCCCCCCCCCTGTCATTTTTGATGGCTATATCATCATCATCATTAGCCGTTATGTCCACTGCTGGACAAAGACCATTACCATCTCCTTCCATGATGACCTAGATTGTGCTTAACCTCTGCCACGTCCTTCCCTGCAAACTTTTGTATCTTGTCCCTCCATCTTGTGTCTGGTCTTTTTCTACTGTGTTTATTGTCCCATGGGCACCAATCGGTCTTTTCCCTCATCTATTGTCATTTCTTCTTGCTAGGTGACCAGCCCATCTCCATTTTTGCTGCTTTATTATTTGTATAATATCCTTCACTCTAGTCCTCTCTCTGATCAAAAATTTAGTGACGTAGGATTCTTAGTCAATAATAACATTGCAGGCAATGTTATCAGTTTTGACAGTATATCAGACAGAATAGCTTGGATAACAGTTAGATTAATCAAAAGATACACACTAAAGGTAATCCAGGTCTACGCGCCTACCTCGAAAAGTTCTGACCAAGAAAATAACACTTGAACTGTAAGTTTGTTTAAATTTAAGTGTTATTTTCTTTAACTAACAAAACAGGTTGGAACAAAATGTATTAGTTTTGGCTTGCAAATTTACTTGTAATTGTTTTTAATTCTGCTAAAATGGGCTCGCCAATATTTTACTTGAAATGAAAATTCTTCAAAGTCCGACCTCAAAGCCAGTGGGGAAAGATGGTTGGCCGGAAGGAGATAGATAAGAATTGTCCTTTTCCCCCCTCTATAAATTATCAGATGGCTATAGGCTAGTTATAATATGATATAGTGTCTGAGAACATTTTAAGAGTGTGATTGAGGAAGAAGAAATAGATTTCTGACATTTCACAGGCATTTCCTTCAACTGCAAAGCATTTCTGCGGTACCTCCTCACCTAGAATCTGAAGAACTTTTTTGCACTTCCCACTACTTAAGTATCTTATTGTATAAAAGCAGTTGTTACTTTTTTATTTGTTTGTTTGTTGCTGTCATGCTAACAGATATATAAAATTAACAAAACCCTGCCAGATTCGAACATCCGACTTGGAGGTAGGCAGGCAAGTAGCATAGCCATTAGGCCAACCATACACTGATTGAATATTGGGTGAAATTAAGTTATAAACCATCTGGCTTGATAGGCCCCAAGGCATTGAAGCTCATTCGCTAAATAGGCTCCATAGCTGCTCAAAGCCATGATGAACCGCGTGAGACCAGCTGGCTTTTCCAGCATGTGTCGATGGCAGTCGTCCGTGGCAATACGTTCTCCATAATGACTGCGGGAACAGACAAGAGTTGTCAGTTAAAAAAATATTTTCAAAAAAAAAATAAACCACATGTGCGGCTTCTTTCATCTAATAAAAGGTTAATCAGAAAAAGAAAAGAAAAGTTAGCAACTGACCAAGCAAGCAGGTCGAATGACTGCTGCTGATTACAGCTTTACGTGCTTGCCTGCCATCGCTGTTTTGTTGTCATCTAGTATGTAGTGCTGCACAAAGCCAAATGAAGGGATATAGGGGTCACAAGAGTGCATTGTACCAATCCATAATTCATCCATACATAGCATAAATATTCCTGTCATTTTTGACAACTACTCTGCTAGTTCTATCAATAGGAATTCCTTTAACTGTGCCATTCTTTTAGCAAAGTGGTTGAACTGGTTCTACACTTTGAGCACATTATTTTCAACATCAATTTCCAGTTTTCCAGTAGCAAATATTGCATTGTGCAAAAATGGGCCAGACAATTTTCAGCAATGTTCTTTTGAGCCATTTTCACTTTTTGATAAACACTGTTGTGTTTTTCCATAGTTGCATTGTCAGCTGTGTATGCAGACACATTATTCAAATCTCAACCTGATGTTTCTAACCAGTAGCTGATTTGTTATGGCCTCTGATGATTCATTGTTATCCAGAGGCATAGCTGAGGTAGGGGGTTATTTGAAACCACCCCCAATGGAAGGGGGCCCCAAAAAGCTTTAGGAATAGTAGTTCACCTATTGTATTTCTACTGACATTATACAATAACAAGGATATATTTGTACATACGTATGAATTGCATAAATAATAATTCATCCTTTGGGTTTTTTTTTCACAAATTAAGTGATAGGAAGACATGTGACCAAATAGGTACACATTGCGAATCACATGAACATTTATGTTCACGTCGCGAATCACGTAGTTAACTAAGTAAATTACATATGTATAAGTGTTTTCGGACTGTTGTAGTTCACCTACTGTATTTCTACTGACCTTATACAATAACAAAGACATATTTGTACATACATGAATTGCATAAATAATAATTTTCTTTCAGTTCTTAGTGACAATTGGGTTGGCAGAGGTAGGTATTCTCTGACTGAGTGCTTTCTAGTTTGTTACAGCCTCTGTTGATTCATTGTTATCACTGTAAAAGTCGAGTAACACGTGTTGCATTCTCTTCTCAAAATGAAAGTATCTCAGAGGTATTGGGAAATGCTTTGTTGCATCTTTTTTTGAAGCATCAGTTGCCACTGAGAAGGACAAGCCATGTGTTCTTTGATATTGATATATTCCACATGGTTTTCTACAGAATACAGTGTTTGAATATTTTCACACAGAGCTGTAGTTTTACTTTTCCCACATGTTACATCCCGCACTATCAATGAGTCACTGTACAGAAAGTATCCGATACATTTAAAAAAAGCCATTTTAACATCCTTATACAGCTTCAAAATTGACAGAATTTGGACCAAATGTTAAAAAATACAACAATCAAAAATAATATTCAAACAAGATTGAACATTGAAAAGACATGTACAAAAATCAGAAATCTTTCATCCAAATCCTGTCAATTTTGAAGGTGTATAAGTGAACTTTTTAAAATCTATCTGATACTTATCACTGTTTATTTCTTTGTCAAGTTTTACTCCACAATTAACACTTATGTACAAAAATGAAAAAGTATTTCAAGCATGTAAGCGACATCTGATTTTATAAAATGTATGGTAGACAATGCAGTAGACATAATATTTGAGTGGAAAAAATAAACAAGATTAAAATACATGACAGCTGTGCCATGCAAAAAAAGCATGTTATTGCCTGCAGCTCCCATAATTTGAAATAGCAGTCAATTTACATAAACAAAAAACAGATTAAAATATATTAAAAATACAGGCAGTAAATATTTTGTCATCATTTCACTATATTTAATTATTCATACCTGTTATACAATTTTTATATAAGTTTCAGTCGAACCAAGACATAGAATAAAAAATATGCATTTAAAAAATTTATAAGATATCGGAATAAATCGATAAAAATGATGAAAAATATTTTTAAAAAATAATATTGAGTGAAAAAAATTTTTTTTCACAGATCAAAAGCCTAAATGCTAATTAATCGAATAAAACTACAAAATTTCCAAAAAGAAAATTATTTTATTTAATTTTCCTTTTTTTTTAATCCCAAAGTAAAAGTTCTGTTCCAGCAGTTCCTGGATATTATTCTAAAAAACGTAAACATAATTAGTATCTCCAGGGATATATCTGTAAAATGTATAAAAATCAACGAGAGCATCATTATATAAAATAGATAAATCATCAAACTAATAAAAGGTGGGGTAGGAATCATATGACGGGTTAACTTTATTTACCTCTGCCAATGAAGTTGGAAGAAGTATATTTATTCAGTCGTGTCTGTCTGTCTACACAATATCTCCAAAGGTTCTCAATGAATTTCATATCAAAATGTGACAGTGACATTTTGTACAATGGTGAACCATGGAGTAAGTGAAAATTAGTTAAATTTTGGAGCGGATCCAGGAATTCTTTTTCCATTGAGAGAGATTTTTTTCATTATTTTTTATTCTTTTCATTCACTCATCTTTGTCCACAATTCTCAATGGATTTCAATAGCATTTTGTGGAAGGGTGACCCATAGGCTAAGGAAGACTTGATTACATTTTGGGGTGGATCCAGGAATCTTTTACAGTTACCTACACTGCATCATAGCTATATATGAACTGATTTTCATTCAGTTATTAGTGTCAGTGGTCTTGGCAGAGGTATGTGTTCTCTGAGTGCTTTCTTGTGTTTTTCTGTGGTAGTGAGTCATTCAACTTCACTTTTCCCCTGACAGCCAATCTCCACATCACAACGGTAAAGAAGTGTACAATAGAACATGAAAGTCATCTCTTCTGTTTTTAAAAATAAATCCAAATTCTTTGGACCATTCATGGTTAAATGTAGTCTTTCTTTTCAAACAAAAGAACAAAAATGACAACCACTCTCCACTATGGCCTGGGGCAGACTGACCCAGTCGGACGTGTTGGCAATGTGACTCAGCACACTGCGGTTTATCAGCAGCATTGACCACTAATAACTGTAAAAAAAATATGTTAACAGTTGTTATAGCCTTCAGTTCCCACTGTTTGAAGCATATCTAAAGTAATTTATATAATCTTTTTTTGTCAGACCCCAAAAAGAGGACAAGTTAACATCTGGCTCAAGGTAGTGCTGGATGGAGGACAGTGCTCAAAAGCCAGACTGTCCAGCCTAAAGCTGGAAGTCTGGCTCCCCTAGTTGGTGGAGTTGTTGAGTGGGACAAGTTAATTCAAATTAACATGATAAATGCAGGTTGGGCATAAAGTCTGGAGACGCACGTCAAACTGTGCATCGTGAATGATGGAGAACATATTGACCATGTCATTAAATAAAGTTATGCATATTCACCTCCGTTCCAGACTTTATGCCCACCCTATAATTACCTGATATGCTGTAGCTCATCCTGGTAAAAGTGACTCTTTGCTTCAAACATGATTTATTTGAGACGGGCACCTGTTCTGAATTCAGGGGAATATTGGACTCACAAACAATTCAAACAAACCATTGCTGATCGTGAGTTCAAGCCCTGCTGATTGCTCCATGAATTACACTTCTTGGCATAATCCAAGAAAATTAAAACATGCTTTGCTTTCAAATAGTTCTGCAGACGAATTGAACTCCTTGTTGTTGTTTGTATTGTTAATATGACATTTCGGCTGATCCATTATTCGGCCTTCTTCAGGTGTAATATCTGAATGTGATTGGGTAAACATTTGGATATTACACCTGAAGAAGGCGAAGAATGAATCGGCCGAAATGTCATGTTAACAACACAAACAACAAGAAGGAGTTCAATCGTCCGAAGAACTATTTGAATGTTGATGACCCTTCTCCTCAAAACTATAAAAAATGCTCTGCTTTATTTTGGCTCTAAATACCTGGTTACACCAAAACACACAAATGTATTAGAAACTGTCAACATGGGTTTCATCAGTTTTTAAGTGATTATGCCAGCCTGGCTGGCTATCTATGTGTTGTGTGTACAAGCCGCATCAATGGAGCTAGAGGACTGAAAATTTAAACATTTACTCCTTATATGTAGCTAAAATGTTTTTAGTTTTTAAAAAAATTCCCCCCTAAGTTCTTAGTGGGAGAGGGGGGGGCGGTTCAAATTACAATGTAAATTTATGTTAAATTGGTCCCTTAGTTTTTGTCTGGCAGCGTTCATGCTTTTGTTTTTTGAAAATTTGGACTTTTTAGTGATCATTGCCCAACAAAAGGCAAGAGATGTAACTTATTCATTGATCACCCCTTTTCCCAATTTTTTGATTGATCACCCCCAACATGGCATGCTGCCAAAAGATGTTGGTCACATGACAGTTTCTAGTGAGTGACTAACCATACCTGTTTTTATTTAAAATAAAATTATTTTATTTATTTATCTCTGTCAATAAAGTTGGAAGAGGTATATGTATTCACTTGTGTTTGTCTGTCTCTCTGTTCACACAATATCTCGTTCAGAAGTTCGCAATGAATTTCAATGACATTTTGTGGAAGTGTGGGCCATGGGGCAAGGAAGGATTGGTTAAATTTTGGGCTGGATCCAGCAATTCTTTACAGTTACCTACCCTGCATAGTAGCTATATATTCTCACAATATCTCCAAAAGTTCTGAATGAATTTCACTGAAATCTTCTGGAAGTGTGGGCAAGGAAGAATTGGTTAAATTTTGGACCAGATCCAGGAATTCCTTTCAGTTATATCCTCTGCATTGTAGCTATATATGAACTGATTTTCATCCAGTTTTTAATGACAATGGCGTTGGCAGAGGTATGTGCTTTTTGAGTGCTTTCTAGTTTAAAATTAATTTTATTTATATATTTTATTTGTATTTTTTTGCTAATTAAGTGATACTGTGACTAGTTTATTAAACCAACTTTTGTTTGAACCACAATATTGTAATAATGAATGGATTGAATAATGTAATGGCCATGAAAGGTTGTTTTTTTTAATATGTGGGATTGCGATTATATATCAGTGGCAGAAAGGCACTTACACAATATATAAAGTTTTTATTCTAAAACGTGCTGGGAAGAGACAACATCTTTTTTTTAATTATCTGTAATCATGAGTTAGAATTATGTACATCCTTTTTACTTAGAGAGCATGCAAAGGCATAGCTAGGGATTTAAGTGCTGGGGGAGGGGGTTCTTTGAGAGGCTCCTTCCAACATTTAGTGAGATTTGTCAGTAGAAATGTAATTGAACTACTATTTATAAAGCTTTTGGGGGCCCTCCTCCATTAGAGGCCCAAATAGCCCCCTTCCCCATAGCTATGCCTCTTAGAGCATGGCTTTGTTACAATGATATTTCTACCAGATGTCACTTTCCATGTAAAGATTATAAAAACAGATAACATTTCTGTCCTCATTCTGATTTTTAAAAAAAGAAAAAGTGAAGAAACAGTAGATTAGTAATAATTTAAAGAAGGAAGAACTTGTTTAGTCTTTTCCACCAGTTTTATGTGTACAAGGTAGTAATAAAATGCTCATTTAGTACTGCAGGGGGGTGGGGTGCTGGAGCTCTGTGTGCACAGTATATCTGAGGAATCCTATAAAATCTTTAAAAAATTATCTAGAAGAAGATTTAGAAAATAATCTTTGTTTGGGGGACAGTCGGACCTAACGCTGCTACTGGTACTGTCAATGTGGTAGTGTTGCTACATATATAATCTTTCTTCACACTTGCTCATAAACCCATGTGGAATGACTCATCACCTTCATGCGCTGTTGTCATGAGCAATTTACAAGCATCATTGAATTCTTAAAATAATATTTTAACTTATCACTACTGGCAACTGAATATCATTTTACTCTTGGTCGGGTATGGTGACATGAAAAAGTGTGCTGCAAATATGTGCAAGCTCAGTTGAGCTGCAGTATTTTCTGTAAACTTTCCAGGGGTTCCGCAAAACAAAGTGACATTTTTGCAGTATACTTAATAATTCTTCATTACATGAACGATTCTTTCACAGCTTTTACATGTCTTTATTTTATTTTCTTAACACGAACAGTACTTTTTATATAAGAAAAAATGAGCAACATTTTGCCATTTCAAATTTTGCTCATATGTCTATTTTTCCTCAGTAAGCTTCATTCTTACTTTTCCATTTGAGTGTGTATTTTCTGTTTGGGTTCATACACATTTGGATAATTCAATATACAAGGCCAAAATCCAATAGTTACATACATATGGTGTCAAATTGCTGATAAAATCTAGCAACACAAACACACACACTCTCTCTCTCAAGACAGAGATTTATCACCAATACAAAACACACACTCACTACTAACAACCTTCATTCAGATAGAAACCTCGGTCCATGTAGACACATGACTTTCTCCGACTTCCTTTTGAAAATGACCTAATAAGTCGAAACATGTTAAGGTATTAAATAAATTTCTTGCAAATTATTCTGAGTCTCCATATTGTCTTTTCCTAGCATCATTATGTCGGATAACCTTTACCCATTTGTACACCATACATATGTAAATATATGTATGTAGTAGGGAAAGTTGTTTTTTGAAGGGGTTCTGTAGAAAATTTAGTTATTGAAAAGGGTCTTCCTGAGTAGTTTGAAGAACTAGAGTAAGGAGAGGAGGTCGACTAAACAACCCTGTGAACCCTTTTGGTCACTCTTTGAGAGAAAATTAGTGCAATCTGATGTGACCAGAATGCAACTGGATTTTTTATGCGTTTTCTTATTAAACTATTTGGTTGATTCTCTGGATCATGTAAACAACTTTAAAAAAAATTTTTTTTATTATCCCGTAATCCAGTGCAGGGGTTATTCGGGCACTACAGATGATTTTCGTCATTGGTGTGTCAAGGGTGAAATAGCCTGACAGAGCCCTTCCCTCTTCAGGCTGGTTTGGAATCAGAGTTGTCCGACTCCTAGACCGATTGCCAACCATAGCTAGCGAGCCCTATCTGCCTTACTATTCGCCCATAGCTGTAGGAAGAAGAGATGTATTCATGCCTTTCCCAAGTGTGAAGTGAACACAAACTGTCTCGGCCAGAATTTGAACTCTGCTTGCTGATCCCATTCTCCATGTTCTCAACTGTTTGGCCCCTCAGCACCTCCATAAACAGCTCTAATGATTTTAATAAGAAAGCAGAATTAACCTTTAGCTCCTTGCTCCAATGATCAGGGGTGCAGTGCTAACTTTTTAGGGGCCCGGAGCATTTTGTTTCATTTCAGAGGCGTAGCTGAGAGGAGGAGGGGGTATTTGAAAAAGTCCCCATGGCCCCCAATTTTCAAAAAACAAAAAAGGCTTTTTCCCTACCCATTGAGGGGAATGTGTGTACAAAATTTCAAGTTTCTACTATGAATGGTTAGGGCTGGGCAAAGTCCGGCTACATAGATAGATAAAATTGAACCCCCTCCTCTAAAACCCTATTTTTGGGGGGAGAGGGTGGGGTATTTAAAAAAAAAAAAGAAGTCATTTTCCCTACTCATTGAGGGGAGTGTGTGTACAAAATTATGAATGGTTAGGACTGGGCGAAGTCCAGATACATAGATACATATAAATGTGTGAAAACACGAATAACCTAAACTCAATTAAACCTGTGTGTTGGGTAACTGATTATTAGTAGTACAAAATGACTAATAATGAGGGACAGCTAATATTATAAATACATGCATAGTGGCATAGAGATGTTTGTATGTTTTATATTTACTTTTCTTTGCCCGGGTGTGATGGTTAACAAGCTAATTTTACTGACCAATTTGCCAGTGTAGTGAGTTTGATCCTTGTGGGTGCCTCATTACTGTGGCACACAATTGAGAGTGGCCCTCAAGCTTTATAAATAGTAGTTCACCTATTGCATTTCTACTGACAAATATCACTAAATGTTAGAGGGGGCTCCTCAAGGAGCCACAACCCCTAAATCCCCTAAAATCTCTAGCACCACCTCTGTCTCGTTGATTTATTTTGGCGTTTTTACAGAGGTGCCGGAGCAGAGTTCCAGCACTGCACCCTGTCTGTGACTAATTCTTTTTTTTCAATTGTAATTCAAATTGCTCAATAGTAGAGTATTGGGCTGGTGGTGTAGAAACTATTAGGTCTTTGGTGATAAATAGATTTAGCCTGACTTGCTTAAATTGTCCCATGATGGCACAAGACATCTCATGGAAAGAGCGAAAAACAAATAAATATGTCATTATTATTAATCTTTTGCTACTATTTACCTTCATCTTAATTGTTGTTGCTTTTTATTGCAACTAAACTCATGCTGGTTTCCCTTCAGCAGTGAGTAAATAAATTAACAGCGCGGATTGGAATAAAGAATAAGTTCCAGGTGGGAATCGAACTCACGATCATCTATGCTGGAGGGTGGCTTGCTTAACGCGACATTAGACATTGCTGGAAAGTAGAAAACCAAACACAAACCAAATCTAACCTGCAAATGGAAAAACTTGCAACAACTATAAGAAACTGGGACGAGTAGTCTGGAAGTCTTATTCCACTTGACTCGGTGAGATGATATTAAGTAAAGAAAATTCTGACTTTGGACTGATAAACAAATGTTGTATAGCCCTCTTGGTCTGCAGGAGGAAAATCCTGAACTCAGAGAAAAAGGAAGACTTGAAACTTGTTTATAAAAATGAGGTTATATTTTTATTTCATAAGATACATTGTGTCATGGGAGAGAATGAAGAGTGGGAGAGAAACAATGAGAGCCGACAGACTGTTCCCAACAGGGGAACTGGCCCCATGCTTTCCCAGGCCTGGGGGTATATCTCTCTGAGGGCATCCGGTGTCTCTGCCTTTTATCGGGTTTGAACGACCACACTAATTTTCCAGCCACCTGTGTGGGTCAAATCTGCGACCTCCTCCTATGGTCGCCCAAATATCCAACACAGAGCAACATTTATTTCATAAGTTAATCCTTCATGTGGAAAATCTGAATTATCCACATGATATAAATATTAATCTCAATTAATCTTGAGATTATGTCCTCAGGATATCCATTGAAAGAATACCTAAACAATAAGCTAACCAGTGTTGAGATATGTACCCACAACTAGGCCAGCTAATCTGAATACAGTACAAGCAACAAATGTGGCATGTTCAATGTGTTATCCAAAAGTTTGAGGAATTTGACCATGAAAAATTAATCTAACATCTAGTTTTCACTGTCTCCTTCAAAGTGGTCCCTTTTTGAACCAGTGTGCTGACTCCCAAAGGCTACTACTCAGAAAGGGTTGTAGCAAAAGACCATACTACATTTGTGCTGTTCAAATTCCCTGAACTTTGGGGTAGCAATACATACATACTCTGAAACAAGTTGTCATGACATAAATCTGTTCCAGAACTTTCTTTTGATCGTTTGACAGTTGCTTTTATTATTGATAACAAAATCCCATAATAATGATTTAATCAAATAATCAACACAAATATTTCTTTTTATTCTCTCGGTCATTTTTATACGTCCTGATCTGCCTCAAATCGCATGAAAAATAACATGGCTGAAAATCCTGATCTGTCAAAAAACGCACAAGATGATTCCTTTGTTTAAAAATGATGTTTAGCTAAAGTTATTTCCTGGTTTCTTTCACTTTTAAAGCATGTGGTGTCAATTTTATTTTATTTTTTTCCAATGAAAACACGTTTTGTGTTTGTGATGTTTTTATTTTATTTATTTATATTTTATAACCATTTGAATTTAATGTATTACTAACAAACACAGCACACGTTTTTATGTCTTTATTGAACGCAACTGTCTATTTATTATATAATTAATCAACAACCACGCATACATAACATTATTTTAGCAAAAATAACTACATCACATTAAAAAACAAAGTCTTTCCAGCAATACTGCCAATTTTCACAACAATCTTCCCACAAGTAAAGACACTATAAAACATTTGAATAAACAAACCATTTTTAGCTCAATCATTACAGGACTGGGCTTTGGACTTAGAAAATTAAAACAGGATGTTAAGAGTTAGGTTAAACTAGACTAAATACCCATCCTAACAGGCAAGGTAAATTGCTGTAAAACAAAAAAAAAAAACAGAATTAATTAACAGGTCTGGTTAGTCACTCAAAAGAAACCTAATGTGACCAATGTCTTTTGGCAGTGTGTTGGGTGTGATCAATAAAAAAAATTGGAAAAAGGGGTGATCAATGAATAAGTTACTTCTCTTGAATTTTGTTGGGCATTGATCACTAAAAATGTCTGCATTTTCAAAAAATAAGCATGAATGCTGTCAGACACAAACTAAGGGTTCAATGTAAAACTAGAATGTGTTTCCTGAAGGAACTGCAAGTTTGATTGCGCCATTGCAGCAGAGGTGACTGTTGAAAAAATTCTGGATCCACCCTAAAATGTATTGACCACTCTTCCACAAAATTTCATTGAAAACTTTTGGAGATATTGTGTTGTATACATATAGCTACGATGCAGGGGAGGTGACCCCCCCCCCTAGTCCATTGCCCACCCTTCCACAAAATGTCATTGCAATTCATTCACTGATTTTAGAGATATCAAGTGGACCGAAAGTAAGGGTTCGGTTTAGCATTATAGTTACATTGTAAATAGAACACCCTCTGTAAACTCTTGAAAAAATAATTCTTTTCAAAACTGTATGTAAGCGCATTAAGACCCACCAATTAACGTTGGAATGGTGTTGATATGTTAAAAACTAGGACGAAAGGAAGAATGAATTATAAATATAAAAATATTTGCCATGTTAGCGACAACAATTCCAAAATGGAAAAAGTCAGAAAAGAGACACTAAGCCATAAGTGGCACCCCTCCCTAAGGAATAGAAACGCCCCAATTTATTTTTTCAAAACTGTATGTAAACGCAATATACAGCAATAAGGTGCTCAATTTAGCGCTGGAATGCTGATATCTCAAAAACTGTAGGAAGAGAAGCGGTGCCAAAATCAGATAAAGAATAATAATAGGCGCACTAGGAACTGTGCCAAAGATATTAAAAAAAAGATTGGTGGAACTAGAGATAAGAGGAAGGATAGAGACTAAGCAGACCGCAGCACTACTGTGGTCTGCACCAATGAGGAGAGTACTGGAGGTATGAGACCTGCGATCATCAGACGTCAGCAATGGCCTAAATGAATAAAGCACATGGGGGAGGGAAGGAAAAGGAGGGAAAAAAAACCCAAAACCAAACCAAAACAAAAAAGAAAACTGGGGAAGGTTGGTATGGACAAACCATAGTGCTGCTGTGAAATGTGAGGACAATGAGAGGAGGGTTGGAGACTTATTGTCACTCAGCCTCCAGCAATAACCACAGCACTGCTGTGGGCTGAGGGAAAATGAAAGGAGGGACTAGAGGAGACTTGCTGTCACTCAGTTTTCAGCGACGACCACCAGGCATCTGGCATGAATTGATGATGATTCTGATTCTTGTTCGCTCCAATGAGCAATCAAACTAATAAATTTACATTGCAAATTGAACCCCCCAAAAGAAACCTATTTAGGCCAGGAATCTTCAAAGAACAAAAAAAAAACCGTTTCATCTAGAAAATGTTTTTTCTAGCTATAATAAGGAGTAGATGTTTAAATTTACAGTCCTCCATTGGTGCTGCCTGTACACACGATACATAGCCAGCCAGACCAGCATAAAAACTGAAGAAACCTATGTTGACAGTTTTGGTTGATGGTTTCTAATAGGTAGAGGGAAATCAGATAGTGTTTAATATAATTTGTTTTTAAAAAGTGATATATTTGTGACTTTTTTTTTTACAATCTTGGAAAAATGTTAAATGTATATGTATATACGCTTAACAGAAAATATACAAAGTCATTCTTCCTCTTACACTCAGCACCTCTCCATGAATGATACCAAAGTACCCACTGTTCTCCCCCTCTTACTCTCCCCTCCTCTCTTGCTGTGCGAATAAGCTTGTTTTCAGCAGCAGCCAGTGGAAAAGCAGGCACAAAAATTGTGTCCATTTTAGCATGAATTTACATTGTAAATCAAACCCCCTAGAAAACATATTCTGGGAGGGTGATTTTCAAAAACTAACTTGCTAAAAACCTTTCCCTGGGTCACATTGGTACACACAGAAAATCTCATGGGATTATGTAGTATGGTTTCTGCGGTAGACTGTCGCATACAGACAGACGGATGGACAGACAGACAGACAGACTTTTGGTGAATTATAATAAGATATTCAAATTCATTGACTTTTCACAGATTGTTATGTTTGTAACTTATTGGAATAGATTTGCCAAAGCTTCTAGTGAGAGATTATTATGAACTTTTGATCAAGTGACATTGGGAAGTATTGAAATAGGATTATTTCATGGCAACTTAGTTCAGAGTACATATGTTTATATACAATGTCTGTCCGCAAAGTATCCAGCCATTTAATATTAACACAAAAAAAGCCTTCCTAGGGCAATGATGTCCTTCAAAGTACTCCCCTTGGGACCTCGCATGATTATCCCTGCACCCGTTTCACTTTTCAAAACAGTCCTCTTTTTGGATCACCATCGTCTGCCTCTTCGCCATCTCCTTAATATCGCCCACAGTATGAAATATCCCTTTCAGCTGCAATTTTAGCTTTAGAAAAAGCCAGAAGTTGCAGGGAGCCAAATCTGGACTGCAAAGAGGCTGACAGATCTGGGTGATACGATTTTCTGCCAAAAACACCCCTGTATGAGACTTGAAGAATGGGCATTGTGAATGCGACGGTCACACAGTACACAAACTCACTCCATGGCATCTCACTGCTGACTGAGTAATCCCACGGGAGAGTGTCTGTTCACACATATGCAGTAAGGTTCCTTCTGATTGGTCACCAAGTTACATCAAGGCGGTGCATAATCGGTTCTTGAAATATTCAAAATAGATGGTTCTATGGACAGATGATGTATGCATAATCTCTTTTGTAGCCTACTTCTTATTACATCTTGTAATGTTTATATATGTGTATGTTAAATCAATAAGTAAGGTATGTATATGCTAAATCAATAAACATGCAGAAGCAAGCTCCCAGCAGCCCCCATTCATTTCTGGTCCCAGAAAATGCTGGCTGGAAGTGGGAACAGGGAAGGCTCAGTTCATACCAGACAAACAGCTCTGCAACATGTGTTATCTTCTATCTTCTTTTCTTAACACTGGTTATGAATCAAATGCATTCTAATCTCACACAGCTAGAACAGAAAGAACAACAAAGTGAACAGAGGCACTAAACACAACAAGAACGTTACACATCTTTCTTTCATATTCATAGTTTTCCTTTTTATTCACTTTTATAATTTCTGATTTTTGTCCATTCAAATGTGTATCTACAAGTTGATCATTTGCCATTTGATATTCCCGATCCTTTCTTTGTATGGATAAATATCTGTGTGTGTGTGTGTTTGCATGTATTTAGGTGGTTCAAAAGAAATGCCTTTTAGTATTTTTGTTTGAAAAAAGTCCTGATAATTTTTCTTTAAATTATAAAGATATTAGTTTATTCCCGTAAACTCCTTGTAGAGCGTAGGGCCCCAACCACACCATGTCAGTGGACTTGGTTCTGGGCAACTCCTTAACAGCTGGGCCCCTGTCCAGTCCGGTCACCTTTGCCTCACTCTTGACTAATCTTCTCCAAGTCCGCCTTGATCTCCCAACTCTCCTCTTCCCCCTGTGGATTCCTGTCTAGTCAGCCGGTTTACGTAGGGTGTGTCCAATCCACCCCAAATTTCGCTTCTTCACGTCCTGGTTGGTTAGTTCTCTTCCATTGGTTAGCATTGGAAATCTTCTCAGGCCACTGATGTTCAGGATGTGTCATAGGCATCTCTCTTGGTAATGGAGCTGGTTTGTCTGGAGCTGATTTGTAATGGTGTTAGTCACTCTCCATGACTCAGATCCATACAAGAGAATTTTGTTTATGTAACAGAATGTTAATAATTTTGTCTGTGCCTGTGTGCGTATATATCTGAAAGAGAATATTTGAATGAAACATTTAAAAATTCAAACCCAAAAATTTAATGAAAACACCTGAAAAAAGAAAAATCTGAATAAAAATATTTAAAAAAAAATGACATTTTTTGGACACCATGTTTATATATATCATCATCAGCCATTGTAAGTCCACTGCTGGACAAAGGTCTTTCCCAGCTCCATCCATGATAATCGTGATTGTGCTAACATCTGCCATGTCTTACCAGCATACCTTTCTATCTCATCCCTCCATATTGTGTCTGGTCTTTTCCTACTGCATTTGCTGTAGCATTGGCACCAATCTGTTAACCTTTTGCTCCGTCTGTTGTCCCTCCTTCTTGCTGTCAAGCCCATCTCCATTTTTGTCATTTAATTACATGTATAATATCTTTTACTTTGGTCTGCTCTCATATTAATGTTTTTCTATCTCTTAGGGTTATTCATAGCATTGCTCTTTCCATTGCTCTCTCTGCAATTTTGAGTTTGTTTTCAAGTGTTTTGTTAGGTCCAATGTTATGCATCCGTACGTCATAGCTGGTATTGTGCATTCATTGATTACTTTACATTGTAAGCATATTAGCAAGGTGCTACACTCACATATATGTCAGAATCCCCCAAGAAGCTTGAGCTATATTTTTAATAATTTTTATATTATCCCTGTTTGGAAAACTTCCAAAGTTGATTAACAACCACCTGTAAAAGAATGTTATGTCTGAACATGACTCATAAAAATGCTGACTGTTATTAACTAGGAATCATTTGAGGCCAACAACTGAATTGCTTTTCTTAGACTTTATTTCACCCTTTCAAGCTATGTTTAGACAGCCACAACTAATATTATAAATACATGCATAGTGGCATAGAGATGTTTCTATGTGGTTATACTTGCTTTTATGTAGGTAAAGCAATTATTTCTTATTAGATAGAAAAGCATGGTTTATGCCCAACAATTTGGGAGATGTGATGCTCGTGCAGTATTCTGATCTAGGAGTATTACTTTTTTCTTTCTTTTCCACCCTAATCACACAGCTTAGAGCAGCCATGGGCAGACTGCAGACCTTTTGACTTTCTGAATGGCATGCTTAATTCCATGAGGAAAATAATATTTTATTAAAATTTCATCCACGAAAAATTCCAGGATAAGTGGACAAGTGATTTACTTCTTTGGTCTGTTTTTTTACTTCAACAATGTGTCTAATATGTTCTGAATCCCACTCCGTATTTAAAGAATTTAAAGTTAAGTGTCATTACACAACAAAACATTCCGGGTATGATAAATTTAAAGGTGATATCAGAAAGCTTAAAATTGAAACACTAAAGAAACAGATTGGTAGCCTGAATACGCTTTTTTCTAAAAGCCAAACAGAGCTCAGCGAAATGGTGCATGCAAGCTATGTTGTTAGCAAAATAGGTTCCTAACATTCTAAAATTATTCTGACAGTGAATTTCTGGCTGATTTATGATTATCAATATATCATGCGGCCTGCAGCTCAAAAAAGGTTGCTTAGAGTGTACTCAATTAGCTGCTGAGTGCACAGGGAAATTTGTCTAATGAAGAGTTTTCCATACTCTTCACTCATACCGGGAATCGGACCGGGGATCTTCTGTGTGTGAGGCAGACGTGCTAACCATTACACCATCCGAGTGGATGAAATATTGTAAATCATTATTATTAATTTTTGACTACTATTTACCTTCATCTTAGTTGCTTTTTTTTTATCTCCACTTAACTCGTCTGATAAAAAAAAAATTATATAATTGTTTTATTAATACTAATACAACCAGTTCAAAAACCAACACAAACATGGCACAGAGATATCTGGGTAGAGAGTAGGTTTAAAGGTTGGATTTCTGTGGGCTTGCAAAAGCTCTCGTGGCTGAGTTGGTAAAGCAACAGGTATGCTAAACTTGGCTTCCCTCTGGCAAGTGGGACGTGAATTTGAGTCTCACCAAGAGCTTATTCTTTACTTCTCATGTATACTCACTTCACTGTCGTAGATTGACAGTCTGAGCAACTAAAAATTAAACTGAAGGTATGCTAGCATTCCAAGGAAAATTATGAATCACTGCCACCCATATATGCTGTGTTGGTGGTGATCAATTAAAAAGTTGGGATCACTAAAAAATGACTGAATTTTCAAAAAACAAACTAGTGACCAAGTTAGCATAAGCTTACATTGAAAATTGAACCCCCCACTAAAACCCTATTTTGGAAGGCAATTTACAAAAAACAATAAAAAGGTATTTTCCCTACTCATTGAAGGTAGTGTGTGTACAAAATTTCAAGTTTCTACTATGAACAATTAGATTGATTGATTTGTTTAGCGACATATCAACCCTTGATGGATCACTTAATGACAAAATCAGTTTAAAATTTAAAAAAAATAGTCTTGCGACTCTGGTTGGGTGTGGGTGGGGGTCTTACCCCTCTGCAGGGGATGTAGTCGGCGCATTCTAGCCCCAGCCAACAGTGCTGGGCCCCTGTGTGTGTGTGTGTGGGGGGGGTCTTACCCTTCTGCAAGGGATGCAGTTGGCATATTCTATGCCCCAACTGACAGGGCAAACATAGATACATATAAATGTGTGAACACACAAATAACCTAAACCCAATTAAACAAGTGTGTTGGGTAGCAGTGATTAATAGTAGTCAAAAATGACTAATAATGAGGGGCAACCAATATTATAAATGCATTCATAGT
Organism: Architeuthis dux; assembly: GCA_006491835.1. Lineage (NCBI taxonomy): Eukaryota > Metazoa > Mollusca > Cephalopoda > Oegopsida > Architeuthidae > Architeuthis > Architeuthis dux. The sequence goes on from VCCN01007168.1 coordinate 226,488, forward strand.
GGCATAGAAATATTTGTATGTTTTATATTTACTTTACTTTGCCCAGGTGTGATGGTTAACAAACTAATTTTACTGACCAATTTGCAGTTTAGTGAGTTTGATCCTTGTGGGTGCCTCATTACTGTGGCTTTTTGCCAGACTAAGCTACACTTAATAAATAACTATACTTGCTTTCATTTGGATGGCTACGGTGGTGTGATGGTTAACAAGCTAACTTCACTGACTAATTTGCCAGTGTAGTGGGTTTGATCCTTCTTATGACCTATTTATTTGGCAATTATTTATACATTTGATTAATTAGGACAGTAAGTGTGCCAATTTATCTTGTCTAAAAATAAACTAAAAATAATTAAGCAGTTTGACTGGAAAATGGGAATTCTTGCTATTCCATTATCAGTTCTCTCCAGTTTGTAGTGATAAACATGAAGCTACAAAAAGATGTAATAGTGAAAACTGATGTCTCTCATATCCCACACCATTACTGTGCACTCATAAAAACTGAATGAGTCAGCCAAAAAGACAACAGGACATAACCCTCATACCAGATATAAGTAGATAAGACCAACATGAAAACTCTGTAATAAAGAGGAGAGAGCATCACACTACTTCCCGTGGGATAAAGTCCAAATAATAGAGAGGGAACCAGGAACAGACTGACAGTGATCTGGAGCCCCTGGGCAAAAAGGGTTATTGGCCCCTTAACCCATCCCACCCCTACCATCCATTCCATACAACTTGGGCCTTTTGGTGCTTTGGGACGGGTTACTGTACATTCATAGCTGGTAAGTTAATCGCAGGGGATTTCATAGCAGAATTGGCTATTTCCCAGCCACTTTTTATAGCCAAAATGAAACAATAAAACTCAGGTTCACCTGATGTCGCTAATTTTTACAATGTTATTCAAAGCTTTTGAAGGCAATAAGTAAAATCAAATCTTTTTAAATAAAGTTTTGTAGTAATTAACAAAACAAGTAACAAAAAAATTAGATTTAATTTTTATAATGTTTTTTTTCAGTGCTAATTACACAACTTACTTATTGCCCTCAAAAGCTTTGAATAACGTTGTAAAAATTAACGACACCAGATGAAACTGAGTTTTATTGTTTCGCTTCGGCTATAAAAAGTGGCTAGGAAATCCCCTGCAATTAACTTACCAGCTATGAATGTGCCGGACCCCTTTGGGACCTCGGGCACTGCCCAATTGCCTGATCACTCAGTCCACCCCTTAAGGGAACCTTGCTGAAGGATGAGAAAATTTAAAGAATCTGTGTACATTAACCTTGCAAATAAGTGTATAAGTCAGGCCAGTGTGGATTTTTAGCTTAGTAAGAAAAAGATAGAAAATCAACATCATGTATAAAATATGAAATTGTCTGTGTCACATGTGTTGTTGTGAGGCTTGGCATAATGGGTTCGTCTGATCAGTATATTTGCCACCATTTTTCTTCTGTTTTTTTGTGTGGAAACTGTAATGTATATATGTGTATGCTTAATATAAATAAACATGCCGAAGCAAGCTACCCAACAGCCCCCACTCTGTTTCCAGTCCCGGAAACGAGGGCTCAGAAGTGAGAGCTGGGAGAGCTGGTAAGGCCACACGTGTCTTTGTTCCATCTCTCTTTCTTTTCTAAGCACAGCTAATATACAGTTATGAACCAAATGTGTTCAAACAAAACACAGCTAAAACAGAAAAGAACAAACTAACAACAAACAACAAAGACATAACAACATACAAGAATTTTAATTAACAATACCTTGCATTAACCTTTCAAATTAATGTGTAAACATACTGAAACAGCACACAGCTTTTGGTATATCGTTAGAAAAGCAACTGGTATTTACTAGTGACAATAAGATTAATATCAATAGTCAAAATGACTCATGAAATTATAATGACTCATCTGAAATTACAGAATATAACTCTGCACCAGACACATTCCCTTGATTACGGTCAGACAATGAACCAACTGGAACATTATAGTAAAACTAATAAGAAGGAAGAGATTTGTTTCATGGTATTTTATCCATTGTATATTACAATGCATTTGATTGTGGTTGATTATTTGTGGTTTTTGCTCAGTTAAGTCAGCAGTTGGTAATTTTTCATTAAAAAATGACAAAGGAAATGGCATTGTCTTCAACTTGATATATGTATCTGTAAAGTCCTCAGCTTGTGAGTGACTACTATTTGTAGCATGCTACCAAAAGCAGGTTTTGACTGGAAAGGAAGGAATACAAAGATGAAACGATGTTTACAGTAGCACACTCGTGGTAATAATGATCGGGTCCTTAGTTCCCAAATATGTGCTTCTTTATTTCCGCTTGCACACGCATGACTGTAACTCACTTCCCTCATGGCCTAGAGAAAGGCAAGGAAGATAATTCTAGGTAACTATCTCCCTTTAGTGTCAGTGTGACCTAACTGTGTCGATTATTACCAATTTTTGACTACTATTTACTTTCATCCCAACTTTTAGTTGTCTTTTAGCACAACTTCACTCAGGCGGTCAATCTACTGCAGTGAATAACTAAAAGCTGGGATGAAGGTAAATAGTAGTCAAAAATTAGTAATAATAGCTTACAGTGTTTCATCTAATAAAAAATAAATGATAAAGCAAGTGTCGATGTTTGACCAACTAGAGACTTATTCAAAAATGTATATTACAAGTGCTTGACAAAGAAAAGAATCATTATTATTATTCATTTTTTTTTTTTACTAGTATTTTTTTTCATCTTAATTTTATTTGTTTTTTATCGCAACTATTCAGGCCGTCAGTCTATGGTAGTGAGTAAACAGTACAGATCAGGAATGAAGGATAAGCTCTCAGTGAGACCTGAACTCACATCCCTCTTACCTCAGCAGTATTAGTGTAGAAGAGCGGTTTGGTAGGAGGTAGTTAATAGAAATAAAGCTTTTCTGCATCGTAGTACAAACAGAGCAAAAGTGATTATAGGAAATTTGGCTTAGAAAGGTCTTCCCTGAATATAGGTCACCCGAGGGTGGCCGAGCTTTGGACAGTGTGTGGATTCGCTGTGAGTTGATTGGCTGAGCAGGAGCAATGGGAAACTTTTGAATTTTGGGGGGTTTGTGGAGAGTGAGTCGTTGACCACGATGGTGGAAGGTCTTGGACCGTATGGCTGCTTGCTACTAGAATGTGGGCGCGAGGGTAAAACAGTAATTCGCTTTGTGTCTTCACATTTTATTGGGCAGTTTATAAAAACTGCAAATAAATCGAACTCTGACACACCTTCCCATTTTAAGCTGTGACCTGAAAATCTGGCGGAATGAAACAAGAACCAATGACTGTAGTCTTGTCAGGTACCAGAGTTCCACAATGGTATTTTGACGGTGCACCACATGGGTGCATCACTGTACCAGAAGTATTATTTTGATTTATTTTTTTATTAGATGAAGCATTGTCAACCATTATTATTATTAATATTTTTTACTAAATAACAAATTTCTACCCTTTTTTTTAATGCTGTACTTTTCCTTCTACGTTTTTTGGCAGCATTCTGCATTGTACAAGCATTTGGTTGATGCTGGGGTGCCAGACATTCCCGTTGAATCAACAGGCAAAAAACAAGATGGAATTTCTCACAAAGACAAAGAGGCTGCAAATGATTTATCACAGGTTAGTTGAACTTGCTATTTCCTTTGATCAAAATCCCAAATTACATTAACCATGCTTAGATGGCAGAACGGTTGAAAGGCCGACGGTCGAAATCGTGAAAAACAAGGGTAGAGAACTTGTATTACCAAATGGCCCTTTCTTTTATACTATATTACATTTTTTTTAAATCACTGGTTAATTTTTAACTGTTTGCTTGTTTTTTGTGTATTTTCTACAATTAGTCCAATGAGGGTTGTAGATTTAGTATTTATGGTAATGGTTTTATTATTAAGCTTTATCAAAGAAATCATTTCAATTCTTTGATAATCTTTGAAAATATTCATGTGAATTCACTGCAATGTTGTTTGTATATAATAAAACCATTATCATAAATACTAAATCTACAACCCTCATCAGACTAATTTTAGAATATAAACAAAAACCAAGCGAACAGTTAAAAATTAATCAGTGATTTAAAAATATTTAATATAGTATAAAAGAAAGGGCCATTTGGTGACATAAGTTCTCTGCCTTTGTTTTTGGGGATTTTGACCTTCAGCCTCTCAACCATTTGCCATCTGAGCATTCAGGAATTCAACATTCGGGTTTATAGCATTTGAGCCAGTGTGATTCGGGATTATGAACCAGACCCGTTCTTTAAAAGGATACAAGTCATTGATTATTTCAGAGTAATGCAGTGATGTAGTGCCCCCGGGCGCAAGTGTGAAGGTATGCAAAGTCTAGAATATATTTTAAAAAGAATCCCGGAATAAAAGATCACAATGTAGCGTTACCCTGAGCTACCTAAAAAAACGTAATAGGAAGAAAAGTCACAACTTTGATTTTTGGGGTTGGAAAAAAGTCATAAGAAAAGAATTTGTTTAATAAAATAAGTAATATTTTAATTTGATTTATACTAATTAAATGTTATAGTGTGACTTTATTTTAGGCTTATGTAAGGTGGTATTTAATTCTTCATGTTATTGTCATTAAGTGAGTAATGAGTCACAAAATAAATAATCAAAACCTTTTAGGTGGAGGAGCAAAAATTATTTTTGCCCCTGGGCGCTGAGAACCCTTGCTACACTACTGGAGCAATGTACACTTATGATTGCCTTACATTTATCTTTAGGTTTCATTCTATGAATATTCCTTACTGATTAGTATGATGGCCTTGTACGAGGTGCTCTCTGATTGCTTTCTGGGTTTTTTAATGTTGAACTCACTTGTTGAGCTTATTAACTTTTCCAATTTGATTTATATGGATGATGATATTCTTCTAACTTACTAATTGCAGAAGGATGATTTCTATGTCCATGATGAAACTGTTCAAAGATGAACTCTATGGTCAAAAGTGCTTCTATCTCTTCCTTTCTTGCTTATTGTCATAAACAGTTTTATAAGCATTTTGTCAAAATTTATTTTCAGTCTTTCAAATAATACGTACCTTATATGCCAGCATATGTCGACCCCAAAACTAAGGTGTTAATTCAAGGTTAGTCTAATATTTGCCGGATAAGTAAAAGGCAACATTGTGTCCATCAGAGTATCAAGTTTATGGTCTAAACCAGCCATGGGCAAACTGCGGCCCTTTTGACTTTCTGAATGGCACGCTTAATTCCACAAGGAAAATAACGTTTTATTAAAGTTTCATCTAAGAAAAGGGAAACCTTTTTTGAAGAAATGAGAAAATTCCAGGATAAGTAATTCCTGAATTTGTTGAAGTAAAAAACAGACCAATGTGTCTAATATGTTCTGAATCCCTCTCTGCATTTAAAGAATTTAACGTTAAGCGTCATTACACAACTAAACATTCCGGGTATGATAAATTTAAAGGAGATTCTGACTAACCCTAAACTTCCGGCGATTTAAAAAATCCTAGCCATCCTTAAACCACTCTGGTTGGTTGAATGCATCTTCTTTTGTTCTGACTTTATTGGCTGTTTGACCCACTTTCTAGTCCCAGTAATATGATATAGCCCCTTGGTCATGTACGCTCCAAAACGATCAAACACACACAACCAGAGTGTATTTCATTACACCAGCATCAGGGTGTAAATCTCTGACCTGACATATTAGGAGAGGTGGAATATTGCCTTTCCCAAAGGCATTAGTGCAAAGTGAACACAAACTACCTCAGCCGAAATTTGAACTCTGTGGATGCCATTTTCGGTTTTACCATTATTTTCCAGACAATCAAATCTTACATCTGATGTTTGAATTAAGTAACGTATTTGCTGTTATATATGACGCACATTTAAATAAACAAAATAATTATGCAGATATTACAATGTATCCAATGCACTGGTATTGTGACGAGGGGGCTTTCTACCAAAGTTCAAAATGAACATCTATGGAGTTTGGATAAATTGTAGTTGTTCCTAGTCCTCCTAATACCATTGTAAATCATGTGTCTTATATGCTGGTAAATACGATATTTCATAAGATTAAAATATCTCGAGTTTATTTTAATTTAACGTTTACTCATTATTGTCATTACAATATCCTTTTTCAGCGCAAAGACACGCTACAAATTCTTGTTCAATTCTTGGAAGCAATTTACCGCAAACTGAAATTCCATTTGTCTCTGGATTTACTTTTCACTAAAATCGTAAGTTTTTCTCCTTTTTTTTCTTCTCAGGGTTCATGAGAACAATTAAATCTGAGGTTTATATTTTTAAGAAAATAACGGTTTTAAACAGATGTACCATATATTTCAGCAAATAAGGTGACGTTCAGATAAGATAAGACCCCAATTTCAGTTGGAATTTTATGGTTTTAGCTCCCTGTTTAGTCACTGGCCTATAGGATAACCCCACAGGAGTGGTTTTTTGGATGCTTCAAGTGTCGTCTTATCTGCCGAAATATACTGTAAAAGTGATTATTTGATTTTTACTTATTTGCCGTCTGAGAATCAAAGAAAACGCACATCACTTTCGAAGCTCTAAGAAAATAAGTTTTAAAAGGATGTAATCATAATTTATCTATTTTATATATATGACATTCCATCTAGGACAGTGGTTTCCAACCAGGGGGGAATTCCCCTTCAAGGGGGGGAATTTGGGTAGTCCAAGGGGGGAAAAGGCCATTAGGTAAAAATAAAAAGTCCAGTCTAGAGATAGGGTTGTCTGCACTCCTATCTATCAAGTCAAAGGATCGAAATAAGTTCCAAGTTGAGAATGATTTAAGATGTGCTCTCTCACTAATAGACCCTTGGTAGTCGCCTTGGTTGTCTTGTCTCGCTGAACTACTGAGGAAGGGTACCAAGCCTAAAGAGTTTGGCTAATAAAACTACTCTCTTCATATAAATTTATTGATGCATTTAATTTTCCTTTCCTCTCTTTTCAGCATAGTCACCGAAACCATTTGCTGCTACAAAAGATTATTCAAAGTAAAGCGTTAGAAGATGATGACAAAATCTTCTTGGAGAATTACATTTCGGAAACAAGAGAATCTGCAGATCTCAGCAAAGGAAAAGAAGCTCTTTTATGTTGGTAAGGCTTTACTTATTATTCACCTCTGGATTAAATGTATTACCAAATGCCAATATCAATCACCGCTACCAAAGGTTTAGGTTATTCATGTGTTCACACATTTATATGTATCCGGACTTCGCCCAGTCCTAACCAGTCATAGTAGAAACTTGAAATTTTGTACACACACTCCCCTCAATGAGTAGGTAAAATGCTTTTTGTTTATTGAAAATTCCCACTAGTTTATGCCCGTTTGTTTTTTGAAAATTCAGACATTTTTTAGTGATTACAGCCCAACTTTTTAATTGATCACACCCAACACAGCATATATGGGTGGCGGTGATTCATAATTTCCTTTGGAATGCTATTATCTTTTCTGATTATTGTAAGTTGTAAAATATGCCTAGGCTTATGAGATTTTGTATTCAAGATATAAACTCTCAACTCAGTAATTATTTTTTTAATTTGTCATTTTTATCTCTTGTTTTATCTACATTTTTCTTTGGGTCCACATGACTAACATTCCTCATCTTGCTTTTTATCACAGCACTCAGTTTGCATACATTCTTGTAAATAAGAGCTAATGTGATGGAATTAAAACCAATATTAAATATATCTGACTCCATTGAAAGTTGAAAAAGTTAACGGTGAAAACAATAATAAAGATAAGATCTCTAGATGGCCGTAGTAGTGACGATAAACTAATATTAGCAGCGGTAGTAATAGTGCTAAGTGCCAGAGTGCTTTTGATACTAGAGAGGTAGAAAGGGTAATGTTAATGATACACATAAGAGAAATATTTCTTTCTCTGACTGTACCTGCAGTATTAAAAGGAATGAAGATACAAGTTGCACATGGTAAATAAAGCAATGAGAATAAAGAATACAAATAATTTGCAACAATAATAATAAGTATATTTATTACAGAAGGTATAACAATAAGGTATTTCTCAGCTGAATGCATTTAAAAGTTAGGTTTACTACTTAGTAAGTGTTAAAGAGTTCTTAGTTTGTTGAAGATTTTAAGGAAGAGAGAGTGTGTGTATGTGTATGTACGAGGTGAGAGGCACGTCTCTGGAACAGGGTGGATCTGTCATGGATTTGTCAAGCGACAAATCTTGACTGACCAAAGAATGAAGAATAGTTGGTCTTCTTATAGTAAGAGGTGAGTGGCTGGTCAAAATATGGTTTGTTGAACTGGATATCATCAAAGTTCCAAGATGAAATGGCTGATGACAATATACAAGGTTTTGCCAGACTTGGTGTCTACAAATGGTATTGTGTTTCGAGTCGAGTACCATATTTTCATGTTCCGAAAAGTTGGTTATCTAAAAGCACTGGCAGACAAGATAACTTTATTTCTCGGAATAAAAATCTGGGTGTTCTAAAGATGTGTGTCAAGTGGTTTCACGTGGTGACCGGAGTGTGTGAGTGCAAAAATACATATGTGTCTCCATTATTTTTATCATTTTATTCCTGCATCTTATTATTGTTGCTTTTTATCACAACACTGGGTTTGATACTCTTCAATATTACTAATGAGAGTAGTGAATCATTATTTTTGTTTCTGTTCTGTTTTCAGTGTCTATCCCCTTTTTGCCATAATCTTGCTCTATATGTGGTGCCTGTTCAGCCCGTTGTCTGCGATGATCTTGATGAACCCAACGTTTAGCTTCATCCGCCTGATGATGAAATGTTACCTCCTGATGCTGGTTGGCCTTGTTGCTGTTATAATTTGGCATGTGTTACACCTGCAGCACAGAGCACGACAGGTTCTGGATTTCCTTCAACAGGCAGAAGCCTCGATCACGCTACAAAAGAAATCTTTGCGACTTATTCAAGAAGTTGAACTTGTGAGGAAAGGATTTACTTTGTAAGTATCAATTTGACATTATTTTCATCTTCAAACTTGTGCAAATTTTAGTAATGAAAAGTCTCTTCTTGGTAGACCCAGCTTCACCTCCTGGTAAAGCTGATAGAACAAATACAGACCTCTACTAGTGTTAGAAAACATTTCTTCTCAGCAAGAGTAGCAAACGCATGGAACAGCCTATGTGAAAAGACGGTCACATCTGAGAATATCAATATTGTTTTAAATAATCTTTATTCTGATATCGGCCATACCAAATTTAACTACCAATTTTCTGAACAGTTCAATTCCACCCCAACTAAACTGAAGCTAGCTTAATGATGCAATTTGTAAAAAAAAAAGCCTATTTCAAGTACATTCAAGAACAAAGGAATTTGGACATGTCAGCTGGCCTAGTCCAGAGACTCAAATGGGATGGAATGTATGGGTCAGTCTTTGTTTAGTGAAGGCCTCACATGCAGTGAACAGGTGATGAATCGTGTATGAGGTATTAGGGCTGTGAGGGCTGTATGGAGTGATATTGGGGTCCAGCTTGTTTCTGTAATGATTTAGTGAAGGGTGGTGACCACAATGATCAGACGAGAGACACCTACACATAGTCAATCTGAAAATTCAGATGTCAACAGACCTGGATGAGTCATGCTGAAGTTGTCCCTCACTCACCTTTGGGGCTGACGGAATACCAAAACTCGGGGCCCAATCTTAGATGGAGCGGCTGGGGCTGGCACAAAGTCTGTCCCCAGAAACTCTTTTATTCAAACCAACCAATTGAAAAGTCTAAAATTAACAAAAGTTTTGTTACTTTTATGAAATCGTAATGAACAAGTGACTGGTGTCTGTGAAATCCAAGGTGCCATTCATGGGGCATGGATGATAAAACTTATTAACACTAACTTTCCTTAAAAAAAATACGATTTCAGATAAGAACAAATTTCTCTACTATGTACCTGAACTATCGAGTCATAACTCATTCAGGCTAGAAGCACATGTAGGTACACTTTAAATTTTGTGGCCAAAACATTCCGCTACAGAGCTTATCTCTCTGTCACCCTAAACTTTACTAACCCACCCACCCCACCCTGACTCTTCGGACAGTGATACAAGGTTACATAGAGCAATACATGGATTGGTGATGTGATATATGCACCAACACGCAACCGACTCGAATTGTCAATTTCATATGAGAATGAGTGTTACAGAACCAGTAGGACAAAAAAAAGGATGTAATTTAAAAAATAAAAAAAATGAAACCATGTACTCTCTCTCTCTCTCTGGTTTTGTTTCATTTCTGTTGGGCTGTAGTGTTACAGAGGCCAGGATAAGTGACACACATAAATGAAATGCCTGAATATAATTTGTATAATTTTGCCATAAATGAAATCCATATCTTTTAACCTTCAAAATGATATGACTTCCCAAGTTTTCTTGAGAAAACTTAAATCCATCCATTATGTCCCTGCCGGCCTTGCTTTGTAACCCTTAAAAAACCAGGGCTTGAATGAGTTAAATAAGTAAGAGAATGTGAAGAAACCTCTCAAAATCCACAGAAAGGCAAGTAGATATTTTTACCAAATGCATTATAACCGCCAGTAGATATATATATATATATATTTTTTTTTTTAAACATCACATAAAAATTCAAATATATCCGTGAATTTTTTCACTGGTAATAACTAGTCCAAAAATAATATTCAGCTTTAATATCCTCAAGATTCTTGAATAGCATTTGTCCCAGATATTCAACTTTTTTGTATCTTTCAGGGTGAGCTCGCAAATCTCGATATCAAAGGCTGAAAATTCATCCCCTGCCAGTCAACGACTCTGCCCTGAACTTCGGCATTTACTCTTCTTGGCTTCACGGTCAAATATGTTGTCTTGTCGCAAATCAACAGGCTTGCTCTTGGAACAGTATCCTTTATAAGAGATGATGTCAAATACTATGCTTAATGCTACAAACTTGCATAATACTACAAACCCTGTTGTAGTTGTTAATATATCTGGAAAGTCACATCAGATTATTTTTTTTTTCCTCTGTAGACTCCTTGTGGAGCATAGGACCACATTGAGGTTTTGGTTGCAAGTAGGTTTTATGCTAGCTTCACGCCCAAGATGGACTGCCGTACAGGGCTTAAGGGCTCCAACTACCCTGCTATTTATTCATAGCCAGGCTCAGCATTGAGGACGCTTCGGCCTCAAGGACACCCCCCAAATTTTGATTTGCAAAATTTTGGGAAGACAAATAGAACAACAAATTAGACTGACAAGACACCATATCTTATGGCTTATAAATTTCATTTCAGGAAACTTTCATTGAAAACCTCCCTCATCATAAACTGATGACCAGTGAGACTGAAGCACCAAAGGCAAAATGTTTACCATTTATTGTTATGCCAATCTAAATTAAAACGTGACCAGTTTCAACAAAATTTTATATTTTCATTTAAATATCTATTCAAAATAATTGCAATAGAATATGGTTGTGATATAACTTTTATTTTTTTGTAACTTGTGAATATTTTTCCTATCTGAATATAAGAGTTGCACTTCTAGCCTTTTAGCAGAGATTTCAAGCTAACAAAAGATTTCCCTGTGTTTAGTTCTACTACACTGCCTAGAAATTTGATCTTAAAAACTTGTATATTGGTTTATAAAGTAAGATGCTTGCATGAGAGATTGTAAAACAATTAGTCAATCACTTCCAACCAATCAAAACTGTGTCATATCAGTGAATTATTTACTGATTTACGTTTCTATATTGTCTATAATTTTGAGAAGAGTTTTTTGGACAATCAAACTCCTTCTTGTTATTTCTGTCGTTCACACAACGTTTTGGCTGATCCATTCTACAGGCTTCCTCAGGTGTATTATCTGTATGTAAAAATACGGCTCCAAAGAAGCGGCATACATCAACATGTCGACTAAATGTATGGAGTCAAACGAATGTTTTCAATTCAACTCGCTGCTCAATAGGGACACAGTATGGAAGTGTTTGCCTTAGAAAGAAAGGAGTTAATAACATAGGCAACCTATGTTACAAGTGTTGCTGATTATTAAAACAAAACTTGTTTTGCTACCATTGCTTGACACTACCAGAAAAAAAGAGTCAAAAGTACAAATACTACACCTGAGGAAGGCCATAGAATGGATTGGCCAACAACTTATTTTTCCATTTCTATGTTTCCTTAATAGAACTTCAGTTATCCTTTGATTGATGAGGTAGATAAAGCTTCAACTTACCTTGCAAACATTCCCTTGGAAGATTACGGACCAAGTTTACAAGAAGTTCAAGATGATGCTGAAAATAAGTCAGAAGAAAAGCTCAGCAAACTCACTGATGACTTCTCTGTCACGGCACTAAAGGTTTTCAGCATTTATTACTCTTCTAATTATTTCAACTTTCTAAATCTATTCTATAACATTTTATTATTAGGGTGTATCAAATGTTTTTTTGTTTTCTACAGACCTTTACTCCAAGGCTTATTTCATGTACACATCTAAAGACTATGACTCCTCCATATTCTTAATATAATATAAGAAGATGATGACAAGTCAAAAGAGAAACTCGGTAAACTCACTGAAGATTTCTCTGTCACTGCACTAAAGGTTCAAATCATTAATTACTTTTCTAATTATTTCAGCTTTCTAAATCTATTCTCAGACTCTCCGATACCTTGTGACACATGAGGCAACCAAGGCGTTCCATCATGTATGATCTTCAACCAGTCTGGTGATGTCATTCCACCTTCTGTTGACCAGTTGGAGGTCCCTCTCCACTGTCTGTTGTCAGCTGATCTTGGGACATCCTTTCTTTTTCTGGCCTATTGGCATCCATTTAATGGCTTGATTCATGTCTTGTCATTTGGAGCCTCAACACATGCTGCAACCAGTGGGAGTGCTGTCAGCAAATGGTGGTTGACATGACCTCTTTATTTGACACAAAGTCCTTCCATTTAATGCCCATCTGGTGTCAATGACATCTAATTTCTTCTCCTTGTTGTAGTACATACTCGTCTTGAAAGTCATTGAGAGTTCAATCCTTGTTGAGTCCTCTAGAAATGTGGCCTTGTGCCAGTGTTAACCAAATGCAACAAACATGTATTTATACTACATCTTCAAAAATACCATATATGCCGGAATATAAGACGGTCATTTAATTTAGAAATGTGCTGGTATTATGACTAGGGGGCTGTTTACCAAAGCTTGACATGGACAGTAATAGGGCTTGGATGTATTGCAGTGAGTGGTAGTCCTCCAAATACCCTTGTAAACCATTTGTTTTATAATCCGGCATATAAGGTACTTCAAACTAAATAATTTTTTTCCAGTATATCTACAAACTGTAAGACTAAATTTTTTTTCTATAGTTTTGAGAAGAGTCATTAATATTCAAATGGTACTTCGGATGATTGAACTCCTTCTTGTTATTTGTGTTGTAAACATGACGTTTCGGCCAATCCATTCTTCAGCCTTCTTCAAATGTAAATTTGAGTGTGATGGGCACATGGCCTGGGTGTTTCTGTGTCTTTATCTTGTCGGGTTTAGGTTTGTTGAGAAGTTGAAGAAGGCCAAAGAATAGATCGGCCGAAATGTGTTTACAACACAAATAACAAGGAGTTCAATCATTCAACGAACCATTTGAAGACTAAATTTTTGTTTGAATTTTTTAGAGATTTGTCCTTTTCTTTGGCTTTCTTTCAGGCTATGCTGTACCTTTATGGCATGCAACAATCTGAATTGGTCCGTCGTCTGGCACTCTGCTTCTGTATAAATGCCCTGCCTGAGCTGCAAAGAGGTAAAACCATTGTCTTGATATTTAGGATTTATTTTTATTATTACAAATTAAAACCCAATTTATGATTTTATCTACAAGGTCTCTAGGGAAAGTATCCAGCCATTTTGAATACCCTGAGGACTGGTTGCGCGGCCATAATGTAACTTGACAACAAGTCAGAGGGGACCTTACTGCACATGTGTGAATAGACACTTTCCTGGGACCGGAAACGGAATGGGGGCTGCTGGGAGCTTGCTTCTGCATGTTTATTGATTTAGCATATACATACATTACTTATTGATTTAACATACATATATATAAACATAACAAAATGTAATAAGAAGTAGGCTATAAAAGATATTATTCATACAGCATCTGTCTTGAATATTTCAAGAACCGATTATGCACAGCCTTGATGTAACTTGGTGACCAATCAGAAGGGACCTTACTGCATATATGTGAACAGACACTCTCCCGTGAGATTACTCAGTCAGCAGTGAGATGCCATTGAGTGAGCTTGTGTACTGTGACTGTTGCATTCACAGTGACTGAGCTTACCCATTCTTCACATCTTGTGCAAGATTTTTGGCAAAATACCTAAGTCTTTCAACCCATCTGTAATGTTTATATATATGTATGTTAAATCAATAAGTAATATATGTATATGTTAAATCAATAAACATGCCGAAGCAAGCTCCCAGCAGCCCCTATTCCTTTCCGGTCCCAGTAAATGTGGGCCGGAAGTGGGAACGGGGTACGCTCAGTTCTCACCAGGCAAACAGCCCTGGCACACGAGTTATCTTGTTCCGTCTTCTTTTCTTAACACGGTTACAAATCAAACGCATTCTAATCTCACACAGCTAGAACAGAAAGACTAACAGGCACTAAACACAACAAGAACATTACACCACCTACAGTCCAGATTTGGATCCCTGTGACTTCTGGCTTTTCCCAAAGAGATTTCAAACTGGGGAAGAATTTAAGGAGAACTTTGGGGTATCACTTTGTATACATGTAAAGTTTTATAAATAATAATAATTATATTTTTATATCTTTCTGTGTTGCCCATAGATAAACATATTTTGCCATCATTCAAGAAAAACTGTATTACACTAATAAAATACCCGTTGCTTTGCTAACGGTATACCTAGGGGTGTAAATCTAAAGCACTGTAGTATCTGAAAAGACTCACGGGAGTTGCCTCAATTGACCATCCACAGAACTTCTACTCAGATATTCGAAAGCGAGTTCAATTTCACCTCAATTTACTTTTTTGCCTTTCTCAACAGCTGAGTTCAGTCATTCTCCTCTATCAAAATCTTTGTTTCACCCCCTAATCTCTGCTCTCTTCAGGGTTTTGCGTTGCATTTCCATTTTCAGAACCTCTCCCCCCCCACCCCTTTCAACATGAATGTTTTTCTTAAAGTTGACAGAGGAACAGACAGACTTATTATAATGTTGATTATTTGTGGTTTGATTGAAATGTAGCAATGATGTTTTAAAGCTGATTTCTGTTTTATTACAGGAAAGCTGGATTCCTCAATTTGTCAGTTTATTGTAGAGCTTAACAAGCATCTGACACTTGAATCCATGAAACTTGGAAATAGTTTTGAGTTCCACCGTAGCAGTTTCCAAGAAAGAGACGCCAAAAGTTCTCCAGTTAACCAGAAACAGGCTATGTCTTCTGTGTCTGAATTATATATGGCTATTCATAGCCTTGACCTTCATCTACGGGCAGCGCTACACAGGTAAATACAGTTTTATTTATTTAGTAGATAAAGGGAGAACATGATTGTAAGCGTGTATAGACTTATTGGAATTTGGATTACCATATATTTTTGAATATAAGGACTAGTTCGATATTGAGCATAATATTTCAGAAAATCAACTCAAATATAAGCTGAATCCGTTATTTTGCCATAACATGGTCATGAGAGATATCCCCTTTTTATGAATACACCATTTATGGCATTTAGTCAGCTATTACTGAAATATGATTTTTTTTCATCTTCAACATATCGATTGTTGTTTTCAGGCCGTAAAAGTGAAATTCTCATCAGTGATGACGAATCTACCTGAGAAAATGATTTTAAAAAGATATTATACAATACACACAGCATACTACCTATATAGCATTTCATACAAAACCATGGTAATGAATTGAGTTAGAACAACAGGCATTATTGCTCACTAATATGCATTGTGTCTATCGATGCTAGGCAAAAGTAATGGCAATTTTTGACTGACCTGAGTATAAGTCGAACTGTTCATTTTGGGCCATTTTTTTTTTTAGTTAAAAACCTTATATTCAAAAATATACGGTAACTCTTAATTTCATGAACCACTTTATCCACACCTATCGACAGTGGAACTCTTCTGTAAAAAGAATAAAACAATAATGGAAATCTTTTGTGAATAGAATAGAAAAAAATAAAAAATGTACGTAAAGGTGGAAGGGAAGTACCTTTTAATGAGTTGTTATTCCCCTTTATAATAACATTCAAATTGTTTAAATATGAATGTAAGAGTTAAAGAAGTACCATATTTCTTCAGTGTATAAGATGCACCCCTATTTTCAGATAGAAAAGTCCTGTTTGTTTGTTGCATTTCTGAAGACTAGAGATTTACTTATTTACTTACATTGTGAACTTGTAAATTTATGTAACAAAAGTCTCACTGTAAACATTTTTGTCAAACTCCAGGTCAGAAATTGACTTTGTTTTCTTACTGTAACAAGAACATCAAGAACAATCCTCACCAAAATTTGGGGTGTAAACCAATGTGCAAAATCTTCATTCCCCAAAGGTGATTTGAACACATGATCTAGTGATCGCTAGCCGAATGTCTAAATGGCTGAGCTAAATTGACAAGTCTTAGATATTAACGAAAATT
>VCCN01007168.1:368792-384829 GCA_006491835.1 Architeuthis dux
GGGGGTTGTCGGCGTCGGTGGCTTGATTACGAAGGACTAGGATTTATAACCCCAAGATGGTAATTTCAGGATGTTAGCTACGAATATAATACATACCAGAAAGTGCTTCAACCGTTGTTCGTGGGTCGTTGGCCACTGCTGTCGACAATCCTTCATCATTAAGAGCGGGTTTGGGCCTCCCTAGAGGTTTATTATTGGTATCCATATTTCAAGATCTTAACTAACGCTGAACAGTTCGTACTATAGTAGTGTTCACTCCAAATGCTTTGTTGACATTATTAGCAGTTTGAGCAGCATTAATTTGAAATCGTACTTGAAAATTAGTCTAATGTTTTGGGTAGACAGCATTGCTGTTAAGGGCTCAGAAATCTCCTATAATAACGAATGTAATTACATTAATAAAACAAAGATTCATGCGTAACAAACAAATAGTTATCCTCTATAGTTTTGAGAAGGGTCATTAATATTCAAAAGGTTCTTCAGACGATTGAACTCCTTCTTGTTTGTGTTGTAAACACGACGTTTCGGCCAATCCATTCTTCTGCCTTCTTCAGGTGTAAAATCCGAGTGTGATGGGTTAAACAGAAGTTATGTTTAAAGGGGGTAACACTTATAGCACAGGGCCCGGGTGTTTCTGTGTCGCCAGACAAGTGCGAATTTCAACCCGATGTGGCTTCCACTTCTCAACAAACCTAAACCCGACAAGACAAAGGCACAGAAACATCCGGGCCCTGTGCTATAAAGGTTATCCCCTTTAAACATAACTTCTGTTTAACCCTGTTATCCGTTTTACTCATAATTTAGCGTACTGTTGTTACGGTCACATCGCTAAGTTAAGCAACGTAGAGCCTGCTAAGTACTTAGATTGATGACCGACTGGGTATACTAGGCGCCGTAATCTTGTAGAGTGCCCCTCGTGGAAATCCTGCTAATCCTCCAAGGAGGAGACCGATCTCTGCACTACGCTCAATAACGCAAGACAAAGTCCCCCTCACCTATTCGCACTGAACTCTATGACTGGCCTGGCTGCGAGCGACACGAAATGAATGAATCGTACTCGTTGATATCTCTTTCAATCTAGCTGTCAACATAGGTTTCTTCAGTTTTTAAGTTGGTCTGGCTTGCTGACTGGCTATGTACATATCACGCGCACAGGCAACACAAATGGAGTTAGTGGGCTAACATTCAAATATGTATTCCTTATTATAAGTCTACAAAAACGTTTTTTTTTCCTTAAGAAACCCCCCCTAACTTTTTAGTGGGGTGGTTCAATTTGAAATGTAAGTTTATGCTAAATTGGTCCCTTTTCATTGATTACTCGTTTGTCAAATGTTTTTATCGATCCCCCCAACACGGCATGCTGCCAAAAGACGTTGGTCACGTCCTTAAGAACGCCCCACCCACTCCCAATAGGTTTTTAGTGTGGGGATCTATTTACAATGTAAGTTTATGCTAAACTGATCCCTTTGTATCCGGCCGCATTCACGGTTGTTTTTGAAAATTCAGCCTTTTTTTTAGTAATCACTGCCCAACAAAGGGCGAGAGAAGTAACTCATTCATTGATCACTCGTTTGTCCAATTTTGTAATCGATCACCTCCAACACTGCATGCTGCCAAAAGACGTTGGTAAACGTGGCTGTTTCTATTGAGCGACTAACCAGACCTATCTTGTTTTCTTTTTCTTTTTTTTCATTCTCGTCTCTCTTTCACTTGCTCAATCTGCGCAGCAACAACAATATCAGAGAATGAAACGACGGAGATGTAGACCATCAGGTGACGTTGTAAATGGTTAATTTGGGGAAACGAGTCTTCTTCTATCGTGCCACAAATACAGATGCTGCCTTGGGATTTCGCCTGTAGCACCTGATTGTTTTTTCGAAGCAGATGGTCGGCCTGAGGGTCAACCCTTGAGGGTCTGGGACGGGCGGAAAAGTCAGCAGAAAAGAAAGCATCACGAGACGCGGCCATTGTTGTAGAAATGCAAAAGAAACGCTAACGGAAGACGTCATCAACTCTTTCGGTCTTCTTTGGGGTTTTTTTTGGTATAATTTCTTTTCTTTTTAAAACGTTTTTTTTCTTTTTCTGATTTTCTGTCTTGTTTCCTTTATGTTTTCTTCATAATTTTCTTCTCTTTTGAATAATCTTTCTTTTATTTTTCGTCCTTCGTTCTTCACTCTCACATTCGTTTCTCCCCTTTTCCTTCGTGTTACTTTCTTTCTTTCTTTTATTTTCCTTCCTCCGTTCTTCACTCTCACCTTCGTTCTTCCGTTTCTCATTTCTTCCATCTTGTCACTCCATTTCCTTTATTTTCATTCCTCCCTCCCTTTCTCCATACTATCTTTCTTCCTTCTACTCCTTTTCGTTTTCTGTTTTTCTTTTTTTCAGTATTTTTATTTATTTTTTCTGGTTTTAAGTGATTGCTCTAGAACAGGCATGGGCAACCTTTTTCGAGCAGCGGGCCGCATTTTTAGAATGTTAGGAACTTTTTCGCCAACAATATAGCTTGCATGCACCATTTCACTGAGCTCTGTTTGCCTTTTAGAAAAAAGCGTATTTAGGCTACCGATCTGTTTCTTTAATGTTTCAATGTTAAGCTTTCTGATATCTCCTTTAAATTTATCATACCCGAAATGTTTAGTTGTGTAATGACGCTTAACGTTAAATTCTTTAACTGCGGAGTGGGATTCAGAACATATTAGACACATTGGTCTGTTTTTTACTTCAACAAAGAAGTAATCATGTGTCCATTTATCCTGGAATTTTCTCTTTTCTTCAAAAAAGGGTCCCCATTTCTCAGATGAAATGTTAATAAAACGTTATTTTCCTCGTGAAATTAAGCGTGCCATTCAGAAAGTTAAAAGGGTCGCAGTTTGCACATGACTGCTCTAGAATAACAAGAGCTTGCGTGAGAACTGAGAAAAACAAACAAAATAACAAACAATCAAAAAGAAAACGTTGAACATGAAATTGAGGTCCGTACCCATAATAACTGGCTCACTGAGAACGCTCTTGCAAAGAAATTGGAAGAATTGAAAATCTGATAAAGAATTTGGATTATCGAGACCACAACAATGTTTAGGCCTGTGAGAATACTGTGGCAGATTCTGGAGATTTATTTTTACCACTTCCTCAGCGACCAGATAATTCTGGTGTTAAGATCCAGATAATAATACGCTATAAGCACAAACTAAGAATATAAAACGAGTACAATACTCTGAAACTTTGAGATCGAAGCCAGAAGAATGGACAGATGCTAAAAGCAAGCAAATCGTGATTTTCATTCATTCATAGGCCTGTGAAGGACAATGGAATTGGCGACCCGAGTTCAAACTCCAGTCGGGGTTGTTTATGTTCACTTCGCACTAATCCCTTTGGGAAAGGAATCAATCCATCTCTTCTCCCCACCCATGGGTAAAATAGTAGGGTAGATTGGGCTCTCCATCCTTATGAGAAGGATAAATATGATTCCAAACCAGGGAGTGGAGCCCCCTAGGGGCGGTTTGACACCCAATTTGACGTCCTTCCGGCAGCCGAGCTGATGACAGACGTATCGCTCTCTGCTTTCCTCTGGACTACATCAACAAGGCCCATAGGGGGATTCTGACGACTGGGCATCCCAGGATCTCCGTACACATCGTCCAGTCATGCGTTCCATTATCTGTAGGCTGTTACATATGTAATAATAACATTTTTGAATTATTAATAACTTAATAATATATTAGTTTGGAAAGCTAAGAGTCACCAAGGCTTATGTGAGAGGCACCAAAATGTAACCTTTAACCCTCTAGACGCGTTAAGTTAATATTATTGAAGTTCATATTAGAAACCGTCAACCAAAACTATCAAAATAGGTTTCTTCAGTTTTCAAGTCGGTCAGGCTGGCTGGTTGGCTATGTATGAATCACGTGTACAGGCCGCACCAATGGGGGTAGAGGGCTTTCAACATTTACTCATTATTATGTCTAGGAAAAACGTTTTGTTTTGTTTTTTAAATCCTCCCCCCTAAATAGGTTTTTTAGTTGTCACTATATACTTAATCATTAGAATGGATGAAGTTTTGATGTATTTTCGTAATCAATCCTGCCCGTGATATCATGGGTTACATAAACAGCTAATATTTAAGAAATTGCAATGCATTTCAGTAGTAAAATAATTTGCAATGAATTTCTATATATACTTTAAGTAATTGCTGTTTCACTATATATATAATCATTAGAGGGAATGCAAGTTTTTGGCGTATTTCTTTCATAAATCCTATCAGTGATAAGGCAAGTTACATGAATTGCTATTAAATAGTTTTCCAAACAATTCTCTAGGAAAATGATTCCGAATGCATTTCTTTATATATACTTTAAGTGTTAGCCATGTCACTATATATGTAATCATTTGAGTCAATGACATTTTTGACGTATTTGTTTTATAAATTCTACCCGTGATAATTCGGGTTACATAAACGACTAGATAAAGTGTTAAATGCAAGTTATGGAAATGTAAGCACCCTTATATAAGTTTCCAAATGTTTGAATTTATTTATGTTTTAAGGGAGTAGGAAATGAGTTAACAATTATAATTGACTTTGGTTTCTATATTTAATTTTCAGAATGCATTACTTTTACCATTTGAGGCACGTTTCTTTTTCTTTTTAGAACTACTCCGCCATCTATTGATCAGCCTGGGTACTAAAGAAAATGGTGGGACAGAATATAAACCTTTGATCTCCTAGATATATGAACACTTCAAAATGTAATCCACGATGCTTCTAAAGGTTAATTAACCGTATTTAAAAACATAATTTATCTGATATCGTTCTACGGTATTCTACGGTCTTCTTCAGGTGTAATATGTAATATCCGTGAGGATAGGGTCTCTTTTTCCGGTGTTTTTTAAAATGTAATATGACAAAAACAATTAATTTCAATTTCTTTTTCTTCCACTTTGAACTACTGTGCCATCTATTGATCAGCCTAGCTACTAAAGAAAATGGTTGGACAGAATATCAACCTTTGAGCCCCTAGATATATGAAGATAAAAAGATTGATCAGCCTGGGTACTAAAGAAAATGGTGGGACAGAATATAAACCTTTGAGTTCCTCCTAGATATATAAAGATAAAAAGGTGGTATTGAAAATAACCCAACATGCAGATATCAACACTACAAAAGTGGAATGGAATTTAACCTGCTTCAAAGAGTTAAAAGAATTATTGCTCCATGTAAAACCATTTTCACAACATTTTTCATGTTCAAAACCATTCCTTAAAAAAGTAAATGACATTTTCTTAATAGTAATTGGTTATATTTAATTATTTATGTGGACTTTTAAGTATGTGTTATGTATAGTTTTTCAGTAATAACAAAAGTAGCCCCCATGTCAGCAACTTGGGTTGAAGATAAAGAAGTAGACCCCAACTAGATTTGAACTCGTATCCTATATCCTTGAAAGCTCGTGTGACATGAACTACACCTTACCAAATTGGCCATGAAGACCTATAAGTAGGCAAAATTCAAATTTAGTCATTCTTTTTGGTCTGATTTCCCCCACAATATCACACATTCATGTCCCTGCTCTTTTCAAAGTCCTATTTCCACCGTAATCAATGCGCCATTAATTGCCGTAACGTGTCACGTAAATGCCCTCTGGGCTCGTCCAAAGGATAAGTGCTCTGAAGCAATGATAACATTGATTGTAAGAGCGACGTGTTTTTATATGCAGCCAATGGTTTTCTGTAAAGCACGGAGGCATCTCATATGGTAAAGACGTTGATTTCTTTTCAGCAGATATCACGGGTTAAAACCTTGAAGTAGGACAGGAGCTTACACGCTTCTATTACGCTGTTACGTATGAAATGTCGTTCTTTTAATTGTAAAATGAAGGATGATATAAAAAAATATACGGTAAATATTTAATCAAAATATGACCCATTTGAAGCAATAACCGTTTCACAAATTCAGTAAAAGCACGAATTATGGCTTCCATATTATTGAACTTTTTATTACGGATATGAAGTTCAAAATGCATGAAAAGATGATAATATGTAGGAGAAATGTCTGGTGAATATGGAGGATGCTGCAAGACTTCATATCCCAATTCTCTAAGCTTAGACACATGGAGCATTTATTTCGGTTCATGTGGGACTCATTTCCAATACTTTTTTCCTGTTGCCTTCAGATGACGTAATATGGCCGTTATTAAAGACTGTTTTGAAAAGTGGAAGGAACGCTGGAATAAATGTGTACGTGTGTGTGTGTGTGTGTGTGTGTGTTTGTGTTTGTGTTTGTTTGTGTGTGTGTGTTTAAATTTGATATCTCCCGCAATGGACTACGCAAGAATAAACCTAGTTACTCCACCCGAGATTTTAAGTTTGTTTATTTTAGATTTAAGTATTAAATAAAGAAGAATAAAAGTCTTTCTTTTTTCCTGTTGTGTTGTTGATTCATTCTCTTAGTCAGTCGTTCACTCATCACATCTCCATTAGTTCACACATTTTCACACTCTGCTCAACGCTTTATATTCCTCTGCAACCCTGTTCTTAAACTTATTTTTTGTATTAATATATTAACTGTGGAAGGAGGCGAAGAGTAATAGTTATCCATTCCAAGATAAAAGCCCTTGTCTATTGCAAGATAATCCATTGCAAGTTATCCATTGCAAAATAAAAGCGCTGAGTCACAGATAGATCTGAATTGCCATCAATCACAATTAAAAATACTTTTTTTTAGAGAGTTAGCTATAAAACTGCAATGACGGAAATGTTCGTCATTCGCAATTAATGGATTAATATGTATGCATAAGAATCGAAGTCGATCGCAGTAGTTTAGGTATTTACAAAGCTTAGCTTAGTCTGACACAAGGTACAAAATGGAAGTAAATAGATGTTAGGAAGATTGTGTTGCGCCAATCTTCCAACCAAGACGCATACTGTAGAGCGCTGATTTGTCAGCTGATATTGCCTATTTAGCAACTTTGTAACACACGCAAACTCACGCACTCACCAAAGATTGCATTTTAGATTTCGCCCACTTGAACCTTACGGAGCCAAATGTGGACACGATAAAAAAAAGCACAGAAGAAAACAAAATGCGAACTTTGTGTACCCTGCTTAATATCAGCGCCACGAACAGTCGATGAAACCCTCCTTATATTGATAATGTTTTTTTTGTTATCAAAATGAACGTTCATTCATAGATTGGGTACAAACTCTGAACGCAGGGTGAAGTGAGTGAAGTCTATTTTACATATAGCAAACCTTGAATAACTTTGAATAGACCAGACAGAGACACTTGTGATGTGTGAAGCCCGGGCAGTGATGGCTGATGCCGTAGTCAGCGTAAGGGCACTATTTATTTAAATTATTATTACAAACTCTGATGAGAAATAAGGCAACGATTGCAAGAGATGTTTGAGTACTGGTCCTTATATAGTGCAGCATTATGTCTTAATTTGAAATCATACTTGAAAACTATACCTTTTCCCGAGCAAACAGCAAGCAAATTAAAAATAGAGCCAGCAAATTAAAAATAGAGCCAGCAAATTAAAAATAGAGCCAGCAAATAAAAAATAGAGCGAGCAAATTAAAAAATACCGCGAGAAAATTTAAATAATAGAGCGAGCAAATTAGAAAATAGAGTGAGCAAATTAAATAATAGTGAGCAAATTAGAAAATAGAGTGAGCAAATTAAATAATAGTGAGCAAATTAAAAAAATAGAGCGAGCAAATTTAAAAATTAGAGAGAACAAATTAAAAAATAGAGTGAGCACATTAAAAAATAGACTGAGAATATTCAAAAATAGAGAGAACAAATTAAAAAATAGTGTGAGCAAATTAAAAAATAGAGCAAGCAAATTAAAAAATAGAGAGAGCAAATTAAAAAAATAGAGCGAGCAAATGGACTACTTGCCGATTCTGATTCCAGGTTCTCCATACGCTTCGCCCAGGAATGCGCCCGGGGGTGGGGGCGTTCCCTTGTCTGTAGAGACAGAATGGAGGACATTCATTCACATACGTAATAATAACTTTTTTTTAATTATTAATAACTTAATAATATATTAGTTTTGCACCAATGCTAAGAGTCACCAAGGCTATTACTTATGTGAGATGGACCGAAATGTAACCTTTTACCCTCTAGACGCGTCACTGGAGTTAATATTAGAAACCGTCAACCAAAACTGTCAACATAGGTTCTCAATTCGGTCCGGCTGCCTGGCTGACTATGTATGTATCACGCATACAGGCCGCACTAATGGAGCTAGAGGGCTGAAATTTTCAACATTTACTTTCTTATTATGTTTAGGAAAAACGTTTTATTTGTTCCCCCCCTCCCCGCTCCAAAAATAGGTTTGTAGTGAGGGGCTCAGTTTGCAATGTAGGT
The DNA here is from genome assembly GCA_006491835.1 of Architeuthis dux. Classification (NCBI taxonomy): domain Eukaryota; kingdom Metazoa; phylum Mollusca; class Cephalopoda; order Oegopsida; family Architeuthidae; genus Architeuthis; species Architeuthis dux. The sequence goes on from VCCN01007168.1 coordinate 377,161, forward strand.
TCATGTTAAATTGATCCCTAGTTTGTGCCCACTTGTTTTTTGAAGATTCGCATTTTTTAGTGATCTAACAAAGGGTGATAGAAGTTATTTATTCGTTGATCACCCCTTTTTTAATTGATCACCCCCAACACAGCATACTGCCAAAATATGTCGGTAACATGACGGTGTCTATTGAGTGACTAAGCAGACCTGGGTCTAAGTTTTTAGCAGAAGATAAATAATTATTAAATGATCAACTCTTTAAGTTTCTTCCCGACAAATGCAAGGTCATGCACCTAGGTAGAAACAACAAAAAAGGAACTACACCATGATTAAAGATGAGGGAACACAACACACACTGAAGGAAACTACAGTGGAGAGAGGTCTTGGTGTTTATATAGACAACTCACTTAACTACACTGCGCATATACAAAATAAAGTGAATACAGCAAATAAAACACTCGGCTAACACTCATTTAAATTCATCGATGAGGAGAGCTTTCTACTACTGTACAAGTCTCTGGTAGGTCCACATCTGGAGTTTGCTTCCTGCATATGGTCTCCTAACCTGAAGTACAACTCAGATACCATAGAAAGAGTTCAGAGGAGAGCCACCAATATCATTCCGAGATTGGGAAATATATCCTACACTGAAAGATTAAAACAACTTAATCTAGAAACCCTTTAATACAGAAGAAAACGTGCTGACTTACTAGAGGTCTATAGAATCCGGAACAATATACATAGAGTGGATACTGACGTTCATTGCTCAAAATGCCCTGATAAGAAAATGCTGACTTCATCTATGTGCAGTAAAACCAGAGGACACAGCCATAAATTACAAATTCAGACCTCCACTAGTGTTAGGAAAAACTTCCTCTCGGCAAGAGTGGCAAACGCATGGAACAGCCTAAGTGAAAAGACAGTCACCTCCGAGAATATCAATATTTTTAAAAATAATCTTTGTTCGGATATCGGACAAACCAAATTTAACTACCAATTTTTCTTATTAGTTTAAACCCATCCCAAATACACTGAAGCTGGCCTAATGACGCAACTAACTGCTGTCAGAAAAGCCTATTTGAAGTATATTCAAGTTTTATGTTCACACGCAAAATATACAATGGAAATGTTGGCATCTGCTTAATATCAGCGCCACGAACAGTCGATGAAACCCTCCTTATATTGATAATGTTTTTTTTTGTTATCAAAATGAACGTTCATTCATAGATTGGCTACAAACTCTGAACGCAGGGTGAAATGAGTGACGCCACTTCGGATGCTTGTCGCCTCTAAGTCTATGTTACGTATAGCAAACCTCGAAGTCTAGACGAGACAGACACTTGTGATATGTGAAGCCCGGGCAGTGATGGCTGATGCCGTAGTCAGCGTAAGGGCACTATTTATTTAAATTATTATTACAAACTCTGATGAGAAATAAGGCAACGATTGCAAGAGATGTTTGAGTACTAGTCCTTATATTGAGCAGCGTTGTGTATTAATTTGAAATCATACTTGAAAACTATACCTTTTCCCGAGAAAATTAAAATTTACAGCGAGCAAATTAAAAAGCAGAGCGAGCAAATTAAAAAAATAGAGCGAACAAATTAAAAAGCAGAACAAGCAACTTAAAAAATAGAGCAAGCAAATTAAAAAATACTGCAAGCAAATTAAAAACAACAGCAAGAAAACTGAATCGATGAACATGAATATTCAAATAATTACTGATTCTGCTTCAATCGTTGCAAATATTAATATTAGTTAAATTAGTTGCATTAGTTTATGTCTCTTGATAACATTCATGGGTTTTTTCGTTAGTCCCAACCAAAAGCTAACGCCCATAATTTTAAAGTACGATTCGCCCCCCACCGACAAAAAATTAAATTGCAATATTTTTCTCGCCGTAAAAGAACCCTCCCTTGGGTCTTGCTAGTTTTAACTTGCTCGGAAAAATGTATAGTCTAACTTCTTGGGTAGACACCATTGCTGTTAAAGGTATCAAAGACATCCAATATTATTAAATTAGATCTCTATTCACATAGAATCTGCAAAAAGATGTTATTACATTAGTAAATCTTGAATGTTTAGCTTTATCCTCTATCATGTAAAGACCCAAAACATTTTATGTATAACAACTAGGTATGAACAAAATGGACGGAAATTTCAGCGTGAAATCGACATTTAAAATCTGTCAAAAATCAGCATATTATTTGATTTAAAAAAAGTTTTCGATACTTATTTATTAAAGGGCGAATTAAAAAAAAACTAATTTTCCATTCCAAATTTCGGAGAAGAACAATTATTTTCATATGATTCCTACTCAACCTTTTATTAGTTTGATGATTTATCTATTTTATATAATAATACTTTCGTTGATTTTTATACATTTTCTAGATATATCCCTGCAGATAGTAATTATGTTTACCTTTTTTAGAATAATATTCAGGATTAAAAAACAGGAAAATTAAATAAAATAATTTTCTTTTCGGAATTTCTTTTAGTTTTATTCGATTAATTATCATTCAGGCTTTTGATCTGTGAAAAAAAAATCTTTTCACTGAATATTATTTAAAAAAAAGATTTTCATCATTTTTATCGATTTATTCCGATATCTTATAAATTTTTTAAATGCATATTTTTTATTCTTTCTATGTATTGGTTTGACTGAAACTTATATAAACATATTATAACAAGGATGAATAATTAAATAAAGTGAAATGATGAAAAAATATTTACCGCCTGTATTTTAATATATTTTATTCTTTTTTTTGTTTATGTAAATTGACTGCTATTTCAAATTATGGGACCTGCAGGCGATAACATGCCTTTTTTTGCACGGCGCAGCTGTGGTGCATTTTAATCTTGTTTATTTTTTCCACTCAAATATATGTGTACTGCATTGTTTACCATCATTTTTTAAAATCAGATGCGACATCTGATTTAAAAAAATGATGGTAGACAATGCAGTACTCATATATTGAAGTTTTTTTTCAATTTTGTTAAAAGCTCAAAAAATCCAATATTATTAAATTAGATCACTATTCACATAGAATCTGCCAAAAGATGTTATTACATTAGCAAATCTTGAATGTTTATCTTTATCCTCTATTATGTAAAAACCCAAAACATTTCACGTATAACAACCAAATTCAACACACTATACATACACACTTCGCACTATATAAACACTTACACTAGATTTCAAGGTTGCATTTTGAGAACGACAATCATTTTTGTTTTTTTGAACATTAAGTCTACTGATTTTCACCCACTTGAACCTTACAGAGCAAAATTCAGAACAAAACAGAAGAAAACAAACTTTAATATCAGCGCCATGAACAGTCGATGTGACCCTTCTCATATTGATAAATGGTTTTGGTTATCAAAATGAAGGTTCATTTATAGATTGGGTACAAACTCTAACGAAAAATAAGACAACAACAACGGGTGATATTTGAGTACAAAAATTAACCCATGGGGCAATGTTTGTCTCCATTTTGAACAATATGTGATTTGTTCATTGGAGAACTATTCATTGTTTCTGAAGCAATTGTAGGTTGAACATGAACGTGAACGCCGTTCACTCTCACGGGAATTAACGATACTCACGGGAATTAACGACATTCGCTCAAGTTTCGCCTCTGAGATTTTTGTAACGGAAGTGACAAATCAAATTTGAAAAAAAAAATGAAATAATTTACTGGAAGAATTCTAAAAAATTGTTTTTGTCATATTTTCATTGGAAGACCAAAAGACTAATGAGTATAAATACTACTACGGAATACCACAATGAGTATAAATACTGCTGCTGCTGCTACATATCCGAGTCCGTTACAAGACCAAAACTTGTTCCATTTATAAAGTTGAACTTTTTCAAAGCAACAATATTCAACACTGTCCTTTTTAAAAAAAATAAAGAATACTCAATTTAATTCAAAAACATCCCACAAAAGACTTTAATGTATCTTAATCGGGTCTTTTTGAACCCCTGTACTGTTCTGAGAGCTGTAATTCACAAACCATTCGGCCTAGAGTCTTGTAATTTTACATAAATATTCCACTCGACACGTAGAAACGATCTATGATTATTTTGGAATCTTAAAAAACTATTTCTGCTTACTTTTGGACTCTTTTCTTCTTGTAAAATCTCTAATTGACCCACCACTTTTCTGGATTTTTGACAACGCTAATTCACAATCTATTTGGTCTAGAGCCTTGAAATTCTGCATGGACCATCCACTCGATATGCAGAACGATTTCTGGTGTTATTGGAATTTTTCTTTGCAAATCTTAATCGGGTCCTTTTGGACCCCTGTACTGTTCTGAGAGCTGTAATTTACAAACCATTTGGCCTAAAGTCTTGAAATTTTACATAAATGTTCCACTCGACACGTAGAAACGATCTATGATTATTTTGGAATCTTGCGGTAGAAAAAAAAAACATAGTAAAAAATTATTACATTAATGTCTTCCGTAGCTGTGTGTTAACACTGCTACTGATAAAATTGACAGAATCTTGACCCGGGAACTTTAAATTCCATTACCCCCCGTGGAAAAAAAGGTTTGTTTATTGTTTCTCTATGAATAGATCCGAATATTTCAGCAGATTCGTTCAGTAATGATGAAACTACTTAATTCTAATTTAATCAAATTCGTAGGAATAATAGTCTATTTTAAATAGTTAGCAAAGATAAAGCATAGATATCGTCACGGAACTTTTAAAATCTTCGGCACCCTATTTTAAAACGTAATTGCAAATTTTAAAAAAATGTTCTTAATTTTTTTTCTTGTTCGCTTATTTTTGGATCCGGATTCCACAAAAAGTGGAGGTCAAATTATATCCGTGATCGCATTATACTCGAGTAAAACCGAAACTAAAAATGTTAGCTGTTTGCTACTTTTTTGACAAATAGCTGCTTTATCTTTGCCAAATATTTTTTTTAATTTCAGAGTTTAAAATTTTGAAAAATATTGACTTAAAGGATCCGATACGACGTTGCAAATTTGTTTTTCTTTTAAATATACAAATATTTGGACTTTCTAGCAAAAACAAGAAAAACTTACGAACGAAATTTTTAAATGTTAAATTAAATTTTAAAAATAAGTTGTCAACAGCCCACAGAAATGCTTAGATTTACGACAACCGGCATGGCCAATACAACTGGAAATGACGCAGCTATCGGTACTGCCGAAGCCTATAAATCGTATGAATATTTGAAAGACTTTTATGAAAAAACCAGTACCGATTCTGACGGAAAGAATGTCACATTTCTGTGCAAATTGTGCCCACCGGGTTTGAAAAAACAAGTCCGGACGTCAGTCACATCAGCAACGAATTTGAAGCGACACATCGAGTTGAAGCATCCGACCAGTCTTGGGAAATATCTGCGAATGAATGAGGAGCACAAGAAATCATTAGCAACGGGTAAGACCACGAGTCAACAGCCGCAATGTTCCTCCACTCAAAGTTCTTCCACCCAAAGTTCTTGCACCCAACTCATGGCATTTTGTAAAGGACAAGTTACCTTCGTTTCCCAACAGCAAGTAGACAGACTTGTACTAGACTACATTGTGGGAGATCTGCAGCCTTTGAGCAAGGTTGAAAAGCCAGCGTTCATCAAATTAGTCACTAGTTTGCAGCCGTCCAGGCGTGTGCCTTCAAAAAGCCAGGTACAGACACTGTTAAACAAGGTATTCAAGGAAAGTATTTCTAAACTAAAGGCTACACTTTCTGAAGTCGATACTGTATGCACAACAACAGATTGCTGGTCTTCTGTGAACAAGGCATTTATGGCAATCACGATTCACTGGCTCAACAAAAATGATGTATCTCAGAGAAGTTCTGCAGTACTTGCATGTCGGCGTATCAAAGGAGAACATACACATGATGTGTTGGCAAAGACATTGTCAGATGTGCACAAAGAATTCAAAATCCAACACAAGATTGTGTGTACTGTGACAGACAACGCTGCTAATTTTGTTAAAGCGTTCAACTGTTTTGGGGAGGTTGTTGGTATTGATGATTCAGAACCAGTGGTTAACAACAACGAAACAACTAAAGAAGATGATGAAGCAGGATCTGCTGCTGCTGCTGCTGCTGCTGCTGCTGGTGAGAGTTCAGATGAAGATGATGGAATGGAACCTGAGCCTCTCTCAGATTTGGAAGATCCTCGTGTTCCCCTTCACAGAAGGTGCATGGCTCACACCTTGCATCTAGTTGCCAAAGATACAGAAAAGGTAACTGAAACAGACTACAAAAAATTGTCCAGTGCTGTTTTTGCAAAGGCTTCTGCTCTGTGGAACCGAGTTAGACGAAGCCCCAAAGCGTCTGATTTTGCGGAGGAAAAGTTTGGGATCGGCTTTGTGTTACCAAATGACACACGATGGAACTCTATGTTTCTTGCTATGCAGCGAATGTCTCACATAACAACATTAACCATCAAGGCAGATACCGATGAGGCTGATGACGCATATGACAAACTTATCTTGCACACTGTCTGTGACGAGTTTGACCTTCATCGATTCTCTGAAAAGGAAATCAATTTCATACACACGTTTGTGGATGTAATGAGGCCCTTAGCATCTGCACTGAACATCCTTCAATGGGAGAAGAACATCTTCCTTGGGTACCTGGCTCCAACTATTGTGCAACTGCAAAGTGATCTGAAAGGCCTGTTGGATGAGTGCTCAAAGCCCGCTGCTACACAAGGTTTACTTGCATGCCGTCCCCTCATACAGAACATCATGCAGTCACTGAGAACAAGACTGGGAGGCTTGCTTGAGAAGAAGGAACACATATTGGCAGCTATGCTGCTGCCAAGGTTCAAGCTCGACTGGGTGGAAGATGAGGAGAAACGCCTGCAGTACCGAGCGATGTTGAAACAAGAGTTTCAATCCGTTAAATATGATGACTCAGAAGCAAGAAGCTCTGATCAATCTCAGCCCAGTGGTGACATTGACAAGCAAGACACTGCAGCATCATTCTTCAGGTTTAATCGAAACCCACAGAATCCCATAAAAACTGAAATAGACGCTTATTTGGATGCACCAACCACAGATGGGTTTGCTGAGTACATGCTGCTGCCCAAGCTCAAAAAGCTGTTCATCAAGTACAACACTGCACTCTCCTCAAGCGCTCCAGTGGAGAGACTCTTCCGCATTGGGGGTCAAATATGTAGGCCAGGGAGAAACCGGCTTGGTGATGCCAACTTCGAGAAGCAACTGCTATTGAATGCCAACAAAATGATATAACCTTCTTTAATTGATGGATTGGACTGTTGTGCAGCAGATGTTAAAATATGTCGGCTGAATATTGCACTGTGAAACTTAGGCTAAAGCCTTTGATCCTTACATTCAAAATGCACAGGGAAAATCATCTTCTAAAATGAAGATGCATTGTGTTTTAAAAACTAAATGTGTGATTCTGAATTTTCAGAGATCTGCTTTTTCTCTGGGGAAACCACAAGTCAGGAATATAGAAAATCAAACAGAATGAGAATGACTTACTCAATGTTTACTTTCAGTTTTCTTTTTTGAGCATGTTAAAATATGTTGACTGAATATTGCACGTTGAACAGACTAGACCCCTTAATTTACATTTACATGGCCTGGTTGTTTTTCTTACAATTTGTACCTGCATATTCTCCTGGACCTTCTTAGGTGCAAAGCTTTGTCTTTTTTTTACAATCTT
>VCCN01007168.1:408464-419438 GCA_006491835.1 Architeuthis dux
TTCCTTTCTTTCTTTCTCTCTTTCTTTCTTTCTTTCTTTCTCCGTCGGCATTGAATGTATACCGACCACAAAGTGGTGATTATCTCAATATACACATATTTTCTGATTTATTCTCAATATAGCATTCATTATTCCTTTTCAAACTATCGTTTCTTCTCTCTCTCCCTGGGCTGGTTTGCCTAAATAAATAGTCTTCCTCTTTTATTTGTCCTGTCAGTCTTAATTTAGTCTTCGATTGATCATATGCCAGAACGAGAAGGCGGTCTAATTTTGTCTTCCCACTGATCAGAGGCCACGACGGATGACAATTTCCAGCAGTATCGTTCCATCGAACGCCTCATTTTCAAACTGTCTAACGGTTATTTTCAGCTAAATTTTGTGTTTTTGCTCTTCATAAACCGATACCCGAAAATGCAATGGCGCTGGCCTCTCTAATTCCAGAATTCCCGTTTCTACCTGTCACACAGGAGATGGGGGGGGGGGGGTAACGGCGCGGTTGAAAGGACTCAGCGAGCCGAGTTCAAACACCGGCTGGGACAGTTTGTGTCCACTTCGTACTAATGTCCCTTTGGAAAGGCATGAACCTATCCCCCACCCTCAGCTATGGGTAAATTAGCGCAGGGTGAAGGGAGTGACGCTTGTGGCCTCTAGGTCTATTTAACATATCGCAAACGGGTGGAGTAAATATTATGTGATATGTGCAACCCAAGCAGAGACGGCTGAAGCCGTAGCCAGCATAAGGACACTGCTCACTTGCTCACTTGTCACACTTTCTGTTCTCCTGAAGCCGTAGCCAGAGTAAGGACACTACTCTGTTCTCATTACGGGGTGTGACAAGTGAGTAAGTGAGCAATGTCCTTACGCTGGCTACGGCTTCAGACGTCTCTGCTTGGGCTGCACATATCACATTACTACTTACTCAACCCTTTTTCGATATATGAAATAGACCTAGAGGCCACAAGCGCCCGAAGTGGCGTCACTCATCCAACATTCCAACAAAACCAACCAAACATCACCACTAACTCTTAATTTTTCATGTTTTTAGTAATACAAAAAGGTGAATGCTTTTACCAACCGAAATTTAGTTTCCATTTTTAGCAGAAAAAAACATAAAGGTGGGCGATTAGTCTAATAAACCGGTTTCTCATTTTTCTAAACATTTTTCTCCGGTTTCATATGTTTATCAAAAACATTCCTCAAATGCAGCGCACATCACATTGTACGGAAATGTAAATGTCCTATATAAAGTATACATTCAATCTATACTTATTATAGCAAATATACAATGTGTTAACCAAATATTCAGGGAATTTTACCATATTAAACAAAATTACTTGCTGTAACATCTTCCTTCTAAGTAGTCCCACTGGGCATGGACATATTGGCTCACAAAGAGTACTGTTCTCAAAGGGTAGCGGCAAAAGTCCGTACTACAATCGGTTCACGCGTGCTGTTCAAATATCCCGTTTGCAATCGCTCGTTTCCTGAGCAGTAATACAAAAAGAATAAAACGCATTTGTGACATAGAGAATGAAAAGAAGAATGCATATCTTTTAGCGATTTAGAAAGAATCGTCTATCAATAGGTAACACGTACACTGTTACTATTCACCATTCATTTATTATACTAGTGTACCCGTGTCGTCAAAAATAAAGACAGTTTTATGTTGTAATTGTAGCCCTTGTGTCTGCTTTCAATCCATCCGTATTTTGTTCCAACAATTCAAAATGATCTACGATTTCCGGTGACATAAAACAAAAGATCGCCTTTCTATTTAGATTTTAACTGAATTAAGAGATGACATAAATAGTTTTCAAACAAAATAATTTATTTTAAGACGTCTCCCCTATCCTATTTCAATGGTGTGCATTATATGGGTTGGGGATTCGATGCTGGTGGATTGTATACAATCAGACTGAGATAATTCGAAGCAATAACCTTTTTACCGACGACCCTTCAATGATAATATACCATCTATATACAATTATTTAGGTTTACTGCTCACAAATGCAGTAAAAGTAAGAATTATGGCTCCCCTATCATTAAACCATTTATTACAGATCTGAAGTTCAAAATCTGTAGGAGAAATACCAGGTGAATATGGAGGATGCTGCAAGACTTCATATTCCAATTCGTTAAACTTAGACACAGTCAGTTGAGAGGTGCGGGATCTGGCACTGCCATAGAACATTTCATGCAGTTCAAGTGGGACACATTTTTCAACCTTTTAACCTTGAGATGACGTGATATGATCGCTGTTGAAGTCCTAAGGTCTCCAGAAAGTGCTCGAGCTGTTGTTCGTGGGCCATTAGCCACTGTTGTCATAGTTGCGCAATATTATGTGGTTTGGACATATAACTACGACGTGTGTGTGCGGGGGGGGGGTAGAGGTGCATGGATTCGCTCAAACATTTAATCATTTCTTCTGTAGCCAATTTTCCAAGCTTTCATATTGAAATTCATTGAGAACGTTTGGAGATATCTTGTGGATAGGGAAACAAATTGGGCAATATTATGTAGTTTGGATGTAGGGGAGGTAATTGTGCATGGACCCGCTCAAACATGTAATCACTTCTCTCGTTGCCCTTGTTCACCTCTCTACAGAATTCCATGGAAAATCATTTTGGAGATATCCTGTGGACAGTCGTGAGCATATACATAAATGTATTGAAAAAGAAAACCGGGAAAGATTTCTCTCAATCGAAAGAAATGCCTGGACCGACCTCTTTCCTACCCCGTTTCCCACCCTTTCACAAAATTTCATTGAAATCCATTCAGTACTTTCGGAGATATCGTGTGGACAGACGAAGAGCGAACCAACAAACAAACCAACCAATAAATAAACAACAAACCAACATCTGAAAAGACATGACCAAATACAATAAATAATAGATTCCTGCCAACCGTTGTTAAAGAATCGCACGATGAAGTGAGTGACGCCACATCGGGTGCTTGTCGCCTCTAAGTCTATTTCACGTATCAAAAGGCCGAGTAAGTAGTGATATGTGACATGTGGTGCTTAAGCAGGGATGGCTGAAGCCGTAGCCAGCGTAAGGGCACTACTTACCTTATGGAACCCGTTGGCGATCTTCAGCCTTTACCGGAAGAGGCCAACTGGTACAGCCTTACCCCTGCTATTAATTTCGCGCCTTTCTCGACGACCACCATTCGTACCACTGATGGCTAGCCGCCACCATTCGTACCACTGGAAGCTAGCCACCACCACGCAGACACTTCCCTCTCCACCTAATTTTAAAGACAATGCCTTTACCCACTCCTCCCTCTTACTCGATTTACCTTCACACCCTGTTGAACTCCGAAAGGTCAAGTAGACATTGGACCACTTATGGAGCGCTAAAAAAATAGGGCTATTCCTGGTTGTTGGATGGAGGTAACCTTGGCGAAGCACATTCATGAAATTTCTATTTATTCGTTTGAATTACCTTTTGGTGTACCACTATTATTTTTTGTTTTACAAATAGAGAAGATATTTTCTATAGTTTTGAGAAGGAAGAAGATATTCAAATAGTTCTTCGGACGATTGAACTCTTTCTTGTTATTTGTGTTGTAAATATGATGTTTCGGCCGATCTATTCTTCGGCCTTCTTCAGGTGTAAAATCCGAGTGTGATGGGTTAAACATAAGTTATGTTTAAAGGGGATACACCCGACAAGAATTACACAGAAATACCCGGGCTCTGTGCTATAAGGGTTATCCCCTTTAAGCATAAATTCTGTTTAACCCATCACACTCGGATTTTACACCTGAAGAAGGTCGAAGAATGGATCGGCCGAAACATCATGTTTACAACACAAATAACAAGAAAGAGTTCAATCGTCCGAAGAACTATTTGAAGAAAATATATTATCTTGAATGTTTAAGTACAGTGGCGTAGCTTATAGATAGCTAGATATGTGGGGGCTCGGTGGGGTGGGTGTTTGGCTTCTTAAGCTCCTTAAGCCCCCTCCAACATTTAGAGAGCTTTGATGAAAAGGGAAAATTTGCAATAAATAGACATACACTATAACTTAATTGGTGAAAAACAACACCCAAGGATGAATTATTATTTATGCAATTCATGTATGTACAAATATATCATTGTTGTTGTATTAATATCATGACAGTAGATATGCAGTAGGTGAACTATAATTTATAAAGCCTTTGGGGGACCGGGGCCCCCTCCATTGGCGGCCTCATCCATGGGGGGGGGGCGTTTCCAAATAGCCCTCCTCCGCTATTATATTGTCAGTATTGTCAACCATTATTATTAATTTTTGACTAGTATTTCTTTCATTTTGATTTTAGTTGTTTTACATCGCAACTACTCAGACCTTCTCGGTTTTACACGCTCCCAAGGATAATAGATCCGAGTTCAAATTACGTTGGAAGCTTATTTTTTTGTATCCATTCTGCTTACTCAACGGTAGTAGGATAATGACTTGAGAGTTGCGATGGAGAGCAACAAAAAATAAGATGAAAGAAAAACTAGTAACAAAATAATAATAATTACAATTCTTCAAATACCGATCACCGTGTTTAGAGTACTCGCCCCCGGGTCGTGGGTTCAATACATGGCCGTGTCATACCAAAGACTTTGAAAATGGTACTCAAGGCCTCTCGGCGCAGCACTCGGCGTAAAGAGTAGGATTGTGGAATCCTGAAGAAGGATGTGCTCGATCAGGCTATCTCACCCAAGACACGGTACAGAAGACTAATAACCTTGTAACAGAGTTACGGTACTATGGACTATGGACAATGCTTCAAATACGACATTCGGACAACTTAAGTGCAGTGTACTTTTATATTAATTATCTTAGGGCGTAATGCTTTGTGAATATCCTCGAAGGTGTATGTAGAGACTGTAATGGTCACAATAGAATAGTATGTTACTGTAAAATTGTGATACTAGTAATTTCGTGAAATCCCCAGGGATTTTGTGTAAGTAATTGTGTTTCATACTGAAATGTTCAGGGATTTCACAATATCCCTAGAGATTTCATGAAATCACTAGTTTCCCAGTATTACTGTAACACAATGGTGGATCAATAAGTCCGTCGCCTGACAGTTATCAGCTGTATTTTGATCTGTAATTCTCACTGTATAATGTTTGATCCATTCGTCTTAAGGCTCAACTGATTATACAATACTATTAATTACTAATTTTACTATAGATTCCATAGTTACAAATGGAGCAAAAAAAGGCCAAGAACCACTATATTGTTTATATGTTCGAACTAGGTTCAGTCATGTCTTAGTCAAAAAATAAAAAGAGTTATATTTTCAATCGAAACTCGTATGGGTAAAAGAACAGTTGGCTGTTATATTGTCTGTGTAATCCCCACAACAAAATGTAAACACATCCGTTCTCAGTTTCATTCGTGTCATAACCGATTTTGTAATCAATATTTAATGATAGACACAGACAAACAATAAGAAAGCTCAAGACAAAGAACCAAATCAATTTATAACTAAATAAATATTTATCAAAAACTAAACCAGCTGAATATAAAAATCCCAGTTAATAAAAGCTGTTGAAGTACATCTAATACTATAAAGACGACGTTTGTTTGATTGCTTGCTTGCCAAAATGTTTCTTATAGCAAAACGGCTGCGCACTAAGGGCTGTAATTTGTCCATACGGCTAACTGGAGCCCAAGGTTGATATAGAGCAGCCCCTGCTATATACTGACCGAAGTCCTTAAAGGTAAATTTAAGGTCAAAATTACAATTTTTAATAAGACAAATGAAAGGAAGACGACTCAAAGGAAGTGTTTGAGTTAACTCCTTTCTGCCCGGGAGTGTGTGTTGGTCTGGCCAGTGGGGGCGAGCGAGCGCACTCACCACATTTAATTTTATGAAATCTCTATGAATCACCATTTGCTTTCCTGTGTTGTTATATTTGAAGTTTTCTTCCCCGGGCAGCGCCGTGTACCCCAGCTAGTTATTAATACTAATTAGTACCCGTTGAAATATTCACGGATACATTTGTATTTGTAGCTGGGGTACACGGCGTTGCCCGGGCAAGAAAACTTCAAATATAACAACATAGAAAACCAGATTCATAGAGATTTCATAAAATTAAATGTGGTGTGTGCGTTCGCTCTCCCCCGCCCGACCAGGCCCACACTCACTCCCGGACAGAAAGGACTTAACCCAATCACTTCCTTTGAGTCGTCTCCATTTCACTCGTTGAAAAATTCACGGATACATTTGAATTTCTATTTGATGATTTTTTTTTAAGAAAAGAAAGGCATTAGTCAACGGGTACTAATTAGTATTAATTACTAGCTGGGATAAATGAATGGATAATTTATATCCGACAGAATGTGATAATTATAAAGACATTTTTTATTTTAGGGGGCGGAATATATCTTGGTGGCAACCCTGTTACCAGCGAATAATAATAATACAGTCGTTTTATATGGGAACTAAGTTGTGGGTTACATAAAATAATTGTACTACACCATTATCCAACTTTCAAACCTCCTCGCCCTCGGTGACAAGGCCTGGTCCAGCGGGGTGAAATACCCCCCCCCCCGTAGTGGACACCTATGGTTGTTTGACTTTACTTCCTGTAAACTAGAAAAGTCATAAACAAAATTTCTGTGTTAATTTCTTGTCACTCCTAGTTTTCTTTACATATTTTTAGGATATTCAAAAACTTGAATGAAATAAAAATCATAAGGAATGAGTTAATTTATGTTTTTTTGCTCATGATACAGATTTAATTCTGTATAAATGTATACACGAGGGAGAGTCGGGTGAAAATGATTAAAAAAACATAAGGAAATTAAGTCACGGTCGATGATATTTTGTAATGAAGACTCGGGGGTGAATGACACTGGGATACGTAATTCAAGAATCGCCGATCTTGACGTTTGTCCGTGTCTTCCATTGAGCGCCTCACGTGACGTCTCTCCCAGAGGAAACGGGCGAACGCGACGGACGAAGAAGATAAACAAAACTCGCGAACTGCTGCTCAACATACGAGGAAAGTCATGTGATTAGCCAATAAGTCAAACAACACACACAGCTACATACAGCTACACACACACACACACACACACACACACACACACACACACACACACACACAGCTACACAGAGAGAGAGAGAGAGGGAGAGACACAGCTATACACACAAACGCAGACACAGATACACATATACACACGTACACTCACACACACACACACACAAACGCACACACGTAGACACAGATACGCATACATACACACACCAGTACACACACGTACACTCACACACACAAACACGCAAACACATACACTCACACACATATAACGGGGGGGGTCATGTTGCGGCTCATCTGATAAAGACGTTATGTTCGTTGACACGGTTTCGTGCTAATGAACGGAAATGTAGTTCTAGGCAATACGATTATTTTCTATAGTTTTGAGAAGTGTCATTAATATTCAAATGGTTCTTCGGACGATTGAACTCCTTCTTGTTGTTTGTGTTGTAAACACGACGTTTCGGCCTATCCATTCTTAGGCCTTCTTCAGGTGTCCAAGTCCATGATCCGTCGCTTTGCTGACGGTTATCATCAGGGCCGGATTATGACTTTGTAGGCTCCTGGGCTACACGTATTCTGAGGCCCCCATTGATATTTTCGAAAGGAAAAAAGTTAGAGAAATATTAAATTTATTTTTACAAGGATAACCACAATTAAAATTCAAACATTTGCTTTGCGTAATTTCTCTAAAACATAAGTAAATTGTAAGTTGTTGGAAACATCGTTTTCAATTGCCATGAGAGCTAGTCAGTGCCATTGTCGATCTGTATACAATCTTTAGATGTGTCATCTTGGAGAAAATCCTCTCTCCAGTCGCATTAAACACAAGTAAATCCGTAGTGCTATTTCAACATTAGGGAATTGTAGAAGTTAATCTATTGTTAACTACAAGGGTGTAGATATCTGAAGCTTGCAATGTTTCATGCTTGTACCCAAATTGCCCAACAAAGTTTTTAAAGTCGTTTTTGTTCGTCACAGTATTCCGTACTTTCTATTTTGTCTTTTGCTTTATTTTCAGACAATTCAAACTGATCCCGCTGCGACATAAAAAAAAACAGTAGAAATTTAAGAAGTTTAATAGCTGAAAAAGCTCTAGTGTTTCATGTTGAAGTGATTTGGCGACTTGATTGAACCTCTCTAGTATGACAGCCCATACGGCTGTCATGACAACTGTTTCCAATTTTGATAGCTGCTTGAGTCTGGTGTTTGATTCATAACGTGTGTCTGCGTTCTGATTTACATTTTCTGAGATTAACTTCAAAACTTCTTGAAAATTGCTGTACCCTTTAGACAATGCTTTCGTGGCATCGGCATCTAATATCTGATGCTCTTCTACCAATGTAGATTCACTTCCACTTTCAGCTTTAAGGCACTGAGTCATTACTGACCAACGTTGAGCTGAACCAGAAAAGAAGTTGTAAAATGTTTGTATAAGACCAAAGAATGAAACTGGCCCAGTGCGGCTTTCCACAGCACATACGCCCACCGAATTAAGAGAGTGTGCAGCACATGGAATGTAATGGGCAAGATGATTGATGCTGAGAATATGTGCTTGAAGCCCTTTTTAGCATCCTGACATGTGTGATGCATTGTCATAAGACTGTCCTCTTAAATTAGATACATCAATTCTAATTTGTTCAAAGAATGTCAAGACAATGTTGGCAAGGGCTTCTCCTGTTTGACTTCCAGTGGGAATGAAAGTAAGAAAACGTTCAACAACCTTATGATCTAATTTTACAACATAGCGATTAACTACAGTCAGCTGATCAGTGTGCGATTTCTGGTGTTGAATCAACACTTAGAGAAAAGTATTTGGCTTCCTTGATTTATTGTACAATGGTTTTCAATACTTTGTTTCCCATAATTTCCATGACTTCCTCACATGATTACCATATCTTTTTATATGAGAACTAACAAAGGGATCATACTCAGCAAGTAATTCTAGTAATCACAAGGTAGTTGCCATTCTATTGAGAATTAAGTACTTCGGTATCACCACGAAAGGCTAATCCACAAGATGAGAGAAACTCTACAGCTGAAACTACTCTTTGCATTACTTTTCCTCAGTATTCTTTTTCCTTTGTGAATTGGATTTCCAATATTGAATCAATTCGTCCAAGTGCAATTTCGTCTAGAAATCTGTGTCATCAATGAGATCCGATGTCCAGAACTGTTTTCATGTTCTGTAATCCGTGTAGAGGCATGTTTCCAGTCTGAAAGTCCATCAACGGTAAATTGGGCTTTTGGTCCATGTATACCCTCAAAGAGAACGCAAGCAAACAATATGCATTTCCTGTTGAGGGAGAATACATTAGTCATCCCCTTTTAATATTTTCAACAGTTACGTTTTCGGAATATCAATAAACGAGAAAATTTTCTTTTTTGATCAAAGTATTGTCTTTCGGATAAAGAAAAGCCACCATCATGGTGCTGGATTTACACAAAAAGCCACATACTTCCTCTGTTATATTTGAGTTTGTCCATAAAGCAATGTAATCTTGATACTCAGATCCCAGGTCATCTTTCTCCTGTGGAACAAACTCAGGCTGCTCAGCATCAACTCCTGTGACATTGGTATCATCAGAGATAATTTGAACTTCTAGTGCCTCTTTCATGTTGTCATCATCATTGGATTTAGATGCATTTGTTGTCTGCTCTGTTTGCTGTTCCACTGCTGCATTGCGTTTGAACCCAAGATCAAATAAGTTTGGACATTTACTGAGCAGTTCTTCATGCTTCCTTTCATGCTGTCTTTTTTCTCTCGCTTTCCCCACTCTCAAACCTCTTTCCCTCCGACATGATTAATCTGAAATGGTGAAATAATTGCTAAATACTGACTTAAGGGGGGTGACTTGAGCTCAATGTCTTTCGGGCCTGTGACTTTATGGCCAGGATTCGGAAATATGTTTTATTTCAATAGTAAAAGCTGTCAGAGACTGTCTGGCCACTGTAAGATGCTAAATTCAAACGCCCGGGCACTAAAGGAGGCTAAATTTCAATACGTGGTCATTTAAAAATATATATTTTTGAAATTCCAAATCATTTGTGCGGGCACTAAAAGATGATAGATTTTAACATTTATTTCAAATGAACTTTTAAAATACGTAAGTAAAAATAAGGCTGTTCGGGCGCTAGGAGATTTAACATTCAACCGCGGTAAACGTACATTTCGGATGCAGGCATTTCGGTTGCAGGCATTTCGGTCGCGGACGTTTCAGCCGCAGATATTTCGGCCTTGTTTTGTTTTTAAAAGAGAAAATGTCTAATTACATGTAATTCAAAATTGGAAACTGTAAGAAGATATGGTTGATTTTATATACATACAACCAAAGACAAATAGGAAGTCGACTTTTTCTTTGAAAGGTTTTTTAAACAACAAATTACAAATTTGTCTTCTGAATGTGAAATACGGAAATTACATTTTTTGGGGGTTTCCTGTGTATTGATGACGAGTCGGTTTGGGCGTTTCAGTCAAATATTCTCTGTGGTTGTTGCTTAGCGAGCTAAGTAGACACAAGTATCTTTCTTACGAATGAAATTCTCTTGATAACCTGCGTTTGATATGTCCAGCTCAGACAAGTTGGCACCAATTCTTTCACTATCTTTTTATTGGTTTTACCATGCCACCACACGGTCAGGCCAGTCCCGGTTCATTCCGTGTTCAATTTGTCGACCCGTTTCTGAAGTGATAGAATCTTTTATGCTTTGCGGCATATTTTTCCGGGTGCGCTGACGCGTAGCTTAAAGGAAACACTCCACGGACCCCTGAGCATTATTTCGCGGTCCCCTATTTACTTAATTTACAATCCTTAAGCAAACCATTATCGGCTTCCATAGTTTTCTGTGTAGGTTAAAAAATATTTTAAAATTATTTAAAATAGGGTGAGTCCTTTTTAAAGAGTTAATTTAGAATACTTACACTTTGATTCTGCATTCACAAATGA
>VCCN01007168.1:515360-525756 GCA_006491835.1 Architeuthis dux
GCCTGCTAGTCTGTTTGTGATTATTTGTGAATAGTTTATATACATTTAACATTGGTATAATAACAATTTTATGTTTTATTTTTTCTCCCGACCGGTTTCGCCCGACTTTGGCATCCTTGGGGGAAAGTTTCTTTGTGAAAAAACAAACTTTTAATCAATTGTTCCTTTTGAAGAATGTTCTTTTTGAAAAACAGTAAAAATGCGGCATTTATTTTTTCAAACTCGTGTTGTTCAGGGTAACAAAACGCTATAGATAAAGTTGAGTTAAAGAAAATATGAACGTTGTGTACCTATAGCAAGGTAACTTGTTTTAAATTTGAAAATACAAAAATTTAAACATGTTTATTGATGGCGTTATTGATATTCAAAATATCAAATCATATTCATATATATATGAAACTTCGCTTTGCGCTACTTTTTTGATTTTACGGGGGAAAAAGGTGAAACTTGGCCTCGACCTAACGTTGAGTTAATCCAATAAATATTTATTAAGAGATAACAGAATAGGATTATTATAGGTATAATGTAAGTACATAAATAAAGAATTTACTTTAGAAAATGCAAGCGTATACGATTTTACTTACATTATTTATAACGTGTGAAGTCTCGTATCGTCTTCTATTCAAGACCAGTTAGAGTAAATACATGATTAATATTCATATTCTTTATTACCAGATGTTTTTAAACCCCATGACCGATCACCGTGGTCCAGTTGTGGAGTGGTTTGATCCACCGCATACTAAAGATTTTAAAATGGTACTCAATGCTTCTCCGCCAGGTACTCAGCACAAGGCATAGGATTGAGGAACCTCTCACCGAAGTTAAGGGGTTACAGCCAAATCCCGATCACCGAAGTTAAGTAATGTTGAGCCTGGTCTGTACCTAGATGGGTAACCATTAAGGAATACCAGGTGCTGTAAGAAGAACGACGGGCCTGACAAGCCGGGGGTGGATCTTACTCACAATTGTCCGTGTGAACCTAACACCGCGACACTCTCGACAAGGGTGTAAGCAGAGAACAACGTTACATACATATATACATATATACATATATACATACATATGACTGCGAAAGAAAACGGCGCATAACGATAGGTTGGAAAGCATTTGGTATGAATAGAGACATTCTGAAGAGCACCTTGCCAATGTGCTTAAAGCG
Source organism: Architeuthis dux (assembly GCA_006491835.1). Lineage (NCBI taxonomy): Eukaryota > Metazoa > Mollusca > Cephalopoda > Oegopsida > Architeuthidae > Architeuthis > Architeuthis dux. The sequence goes on from VCCN01007168.1 coordinate 516,520, forward strand.
TAAAGTATACAACGGTTGCATAATACCAGCCATGATTTACGGATGCGAAACATGGAAATTAACAAAACGAAGAATAGCACAAAGAGCCATGGAAAGAGCAATAATAGGGATAACTCTAAGAGATAGAAAAAGATCAACATGGATCAGAGGGAGGACTAGAGTGAAGGATATTATACAACTAATTAAGCAGCAAAAATGGTGATGGGCTGGTCACCTAGCAAGAGATGACAATAGATGGGGGGAAAAGACTAACCGACTGGTGCCCATGGGACAGAAAACGCAGTAGAAAAATTCCAGATACAAGATGGAGAGATGAGATAGAAAAGTTTGCGTGTAGGACGCGGCAGAAGTTAGCACAATCTAGGTCGTCATGGAAGTCGATGGGAAAGGCTTTTCCAGCAGTGGACTTATAACGGCTGATGGTAATGATGATGATGACATACATAGGTATAACGTGAATGAATAGCTAATGGTTTTACTATAGAAAATGTATTACTAATGATTTACTATAGTAATGCATTGAAAATCAGATAGAAACATATTTTGTATAGTTTTGAGAAAAGTCATTAACATTCAAATGGTTTTTCTTCTTCTGACGGCAAGTGTGGAGTTCAACCCGATGTGGCTTCCGTTGCTCAACAGGCCCAAACCCGACAAGACAAAGAAACATCCGAATCCTACGTTATAAGGGTTACCCCCTTTGAAATTTCTGTTTACCCCATTACACTCAGATTTTACACCTGAAGAAGGCCGAAGAATGGAGCCGAAACGTCGCGTTTACAACACAATCGCCCGAAGAACTATTTGAAAGATCCATACATATAACCTAAATCATTTCGTACTTGGACCACATCACAAGAAGTGTGCAACATCATCAGACAAGCCACAGACCACCACGAATACTTACTCACAACATTCAAGAAGAGAAAACTGAAGTGGTATGTCACAAGAACTGATGGCTTCTTAAAAAAACACCTCACAAGGCACAGTTCAGGGCAGCAGAAGAGGCGGACAGGGGAGAAAATTGGGCCGATAACATCAGTGAGTGGACCCGAAAAAGTTACGCTGAAACCCACGCATTGGCACATGATCGGCACGGACGAGGAGAGTTGGTTGGTTCATCACAGGATTGCCAGAATGTTGGAGACGTTTCTGGCCAAAAAAACTCAAAGAAATGGCCAAAAATGGCCAAATGCCAAAATTATTTTTTAATTTTCTTTTAACTACTATTTACCTTCATCTGTATTTTTCAGTTTTCAGTTTTTTATCGCAATTCTGAATGGACGGCCCAAGTAAAGTTTCGATAAACAACAACTGAAAAATAAAGATGGAGGTAAATAGTAGTATAAAAATTAATAATATTTTTCTTTATAAAACATTTGAAACCTGCAGTAAAACACCAAAAATAAGAATATATTAAAAATACTAATGAAACAAAGTCAAAATAGCCAAAAATTTAAATATGGCTAAACCAAAAGGTTCATGGCCAACTGCTTTTCAAAAAGGCCACATTTGTTAAAATTGGCCATAAAATGGCCAAAATGGCAACCCTGATTCATCAGTACAGCGCCCCCACGACCAATTCTGGTTAAGGAATCAATGGCCAATGATAATTCAAGATATTCGTTAAAATTAATACATGGTTATCTGCTCTCTGGCATTTAGAGGAAAGAGAGCAGATATTCTCGAAGCCTACAGAATTATAACTGGAATCCATAATACTGATCTGAATACTTACTGAATACTAGCTGTAAGGAAATACTTATGTCTCAACCAACACTACTAGACTAAACACGTGGTCATGAGCTTAAACAGCGAATATATTCTGAAAATGGTATTCGCAAACAGCTGGAGTCGCACACAGTTGGAATAGTCTGAAAATTGAAACTGTGAGAGCAGAAAATATGAATGTTTTCAAATCAAGGCTATATAAAGAATTCTACAACAACTACAACTTGAAATATCACCAGGGTATGGCATCAAATATCACAGCAAAGCATACATTACATTGAATACTCATGATATCAACAGATCATGCCCAGAAGAAGCACGAGAATTAAAAGAAACTTCAATACCTACCCTGTACTACCTCAATACCTACTCAAGGTAATTACAGGTGGAATTGAAAGTAAATATTGAAGTAATAAAAATACATCATCATCAGTAAACTGTTGAACAATAGCCTTTTGTATGCGATGTCATACCGGCAAACTTTTCTATTTCGTCTCTCCATCCTGTGTCTGGTCTTTACCTACTGTGTTTACTGTCCCACGGGCACCAATCGGTTAGCCTTTTGCTCCATCTGTTCCCCTCTTTTCTCGCTATGTGCCCTGCCCATCTCCATTTTTGTTGCTGAATTACTTGTATGATATCGTTCACCTCTCTCAGATCCATGTTGTTCTTTTTCTATCGCTAAGAGTTATTCTTAAAATTTCTCTTTCCATTGCCCTCTGTGCTATTCTGAGTTTGTTTTCTCGGAAATAAATTAATTACTGTATTTTTGAATTTCTCATATCTGAAAACCATGATTTGGCCTTTTAAATTACTCGGATATGTCAACTGAGAGACGAGATATGAAATGTTTTGGTGTGTGCTGGCGGCCATTTTATTTTATGCAAATGTGGTAGTTCTTCCCAACCTTTTTCTTGGGAACATCTTAAGGAACATTGTGATACCCTAAATGTATGATCATAGGCGTGGGGGGTACACGGTAGGCCCTACTGTCCCCCAGCCTATACGTTACACTGAATACTGATTATATCAACAGATCATGCTCAGAAGAAGCAAGCGAATTAAAAGAAACATCAATACCCACCTCAATACCTACTCAATACCTACTCAAGGTAATTACAGGTGGAATTGAAGGTAATAGTTAATGTTTCTATTCTTTATTACGCGCTGTTTATGAAACTCATGTTATTCACGGCGTGCAATCGAAAATAAAGACTTCTCTTTATATCCGATGTCGCACTGTTTGCTCTAGCGGTCGAAAAGTATATTGGCTCAGAGTGTTATGATATCTCATGCTACAAAAACACTAAGTACAACAAATAGAGGTGACACTCATAAATACCAAATCCCCCACAATCCTGGTATTAGAGACAGATTTATAACATCAAAATCCTTTTCATACTGGAACTCCCTTTCAGATAAAACAGTAAACTCTAGTATTTCAATTGACATGTTTAAAAACAGGGATACGGACAATAACCACCGCGGAAAATAACCCCCGCGGACAATAACCCCACCCTACCGGACAATAACCCCACCTAGTAGGCCCCTTAAAAACAACCTATCAAAAGAAACGAGCTTATCACACAAGTATAACCATTTCTAAAATACTCACACCTTAAATGCCAACCCCTATTACATTAGTTGGATATATCTTCAATTGGCCATTTTTAGTTATATTTTGAGCTATATTTGAGAACTAAAAAGCAATACAGATCTTTCTCGCCATCCGAAAGCAGAGCGTTCCCATACAAACCTTTCGTAAACCGAATTGGCGTAAAGCGAAGACGCAATTTATCATTAATTTATATGGGGAAAATATTTGAGCGTTGCCAGACCCCCCCCCCAAAAAAAAACAAAAACAAATAGTGATGATGACGTGTTAGGCTTAGTAGTCGGTGGTTGGATTGGTGGGAGCTACAGGAGACTGGGGTGTACGAGAGAGAGAGAGGAAGAGGGTGCTCGCTGAATTTATAACATATAAACAAACACTGAACGCTATTTTCGCCGTTTTTCGTAAAACGGGGGATGCCTGTTTCTACCGACGCAGTCACGGCTTAATTTCTGTGGCGAGTCGTGGAACCTGTATAAAAGTAAATGTTGCCAAATATGATTTGTGATTTATAGCTAAAATAGTCTTTAAAAATGGATAAAATGAGCCAGATTTCTTCATTTATAGTTAAAAACGTTATAAATCCCAGTTATCAAAAATAAAATAATAAATAAAATAACTCGGCCATGTTTCGAAAAGGGAGACCATTACATATTCGGTGATTTCAACCATACCTATTTCTGCTACGGAGGCCCAATAGCGTAAATATCTATTCCTTTTTCTTTAGAAACTGGTTTCTTGTTTGCAAAGATTTCTTTTTAATAATACAAAGACCAATCGCGTAAATTTTATTCTTTCTTCTATTTTTTAAAGATTTAAAAAAAAATAATTTTAATAATACAAAAACCTAATCCAAAAAACTACGTAATTACTAGTGTAAAATTTTTGTTTTTGCTAAAAAAAAAGATTTACACATTAAAAACCTTTACATTCAGAAATGACCCCAACTAAGGCGAGTAAACATTGTTATTAAAATTCTTTGAGATTTTTACGCGATTAGTCTTTGTATTATTAAAATTATTAAAAAACAATCTTTGCAAACAAGAAACCAGTTTCTAATGAGAAAAAAAAAGGAAGAAAAATTCTCCACACTACAGAAACCAGTTTCTAAAGCAGGAGGTTTTTACGTGATTGGTCCTCCATAGCAGAAATGGGCAATGGTTGAAATCACCGAAAATGTAATGACTTCCATTTTCGAAATATGGCCAATAACTTAACAAAAGAGCGGATCCAAGGGGGTCTTCCAGGGTCTTCTGGAAGATCCTCAGAATGTTTCCTAACATTTTTATTTATACTGTCTTCCGAGTTTTAAATCTGTTCGTCTCAACACATGACAACTTTCAAGACCCTTAGAATGTTTCCGAATATTTTTAGCCAATCATAATTTTCAAAGTTTTCTGGGGGAGCAGACCTCCTTAAAACCCCAATTTTGGAGACGGTCAACTCAACAAGCTGGATCCGCCCTGTTACACTAAGACTGCAGAACAAATTATTAATAAGAATTACTTATATCAAAATTATTAATTAATTTTTTTAATGGCCATATTTTCGGCTATCGTAGATTATTATAGGCTACATTGGAGAAAATAATCGGTCAAATCCAGCCGAAAAATGGCTAATTTGGCAACCCTGGCGGCAAGTCCAATTATTGAGAAAAGATGGACGAGATAAGCGCGTGTCTTATTCCAGACTGTCGGCCCCACCGGCGGGGATAGAGGGGTGGGGATAGCAAGTCCCAGCTGTGTCCGTGATGGTACGTGTCTGAGTTAAACTGCCACGGTGGACATGCTCTAAGTCTTGAGAGGGGTGTGGAAGATCGGTTGATGAGTACCATCCACCTGTCAGATAAGGGTGGTCTCAGATAATGGTGGGTTGGATTAAGGAATGAAAGACAACGCTGAGATGAAGATGATCCCAAATTATATGAAATCAAATCATGTTTCATTTGAAGCTGGCACAGTGTCAACATATTTACAATCATGTACCAGTGAATGTCGTTTCACCAAGACGGTCGTTAAATTTAATTAACAATGCCAACCCTGAAAGAGGTGTTGTTTATTTGAGGTTTTCAGGTGATCTTTTTAAACTGATAAAAAACAACCGATCTTTTAAAAAAGATCAATCAGTTGGCGGCAAAAAAGGTAAAATGATTAACGTATATGACTCATGAATATGTCAAAATCTGAAGACCGTATTACCCCATCTCAAGACAATAGGAAAGGTTAAACAGTTCGAAAATGGGTCACATATGAACTGAATGAAATGTTCCATGACAGTTCCCGACCCCAGAATTGGGATATGGAGTCTTGGCGCATCCTCTATATTCACCTGTCATTTCTCCTACAAATTATTATCTTTCAAGCATTTTGAACTTCGTATCTGTAATAAAAGGTTCAATAATACGGAAGCCAAAATTCTTGTTTTCACTGGTTTTGTGACAACTAAACCCAAAGAATGTTATAGATATGGCATATTATCATTAGAAAATTGTAATATTTTGATTGAATATTTACTGTTTTTTTGTTTATACCAGGCCTGCACAACTGAAAAGCGGCGAGGGACACATTGATTGCAGAAAATTAGTCGCGGGCCGCAAGATTACATTTTCACGCCAATTTACAATTAAAAAAACCCTAAATATTTATGTGTATGACATTATTTTTTAATATAAACATTACTTGCATTAGTAATTCAAGTAAGCCTGATTTAGGTTTATCAGGATTACTGGACTTCTTCAGGGTAGGAATGAACAAAAACGTTCGACAGCAAATCGATAACCTATTTTAAAAACGTAATTAAAATTCGGTCCTGTAGGCTGGGGCCTAGAATACGACGATTGCATCCCCTGCAGAGGGATAAGACCCCCCCCCACACACACAAAACAGGGGCCACCTGTTTTTTCACCAAAGTCACAAGACTCTAGTTTTAAAAAAGTAACCTTTCACCAAAGTCACAAGACTCTAGTTTTTAAAAAAATAACCTTTCATCAAAATTGTAAGACTCTATTTAAAAATAAAATTAAACTGATTTTGGCATTAAATGACCCATCAAGGGTTGATATGCCGCTAAACAAATCAATCAATATGTAATTCAAATTTTTAAAAAAGTGAATTCTTAATTTTTTTCTTGTTTTTGCAAAAAGAAATTCGCCCAATTTTTTGTCTCAAAAAAGAAAAAACAATTTTCATTAATCATAACAGAGAATTGTACTGTTCTTTTTTTATCACTGTTTACTTTAATCGGCTATAAATCAATCATCACGCTATATTTGATGACAGCAAATTAAACTCCGTTATTAAAAATCTAACAAATATAAAGTAATCGTCAGACGAAGATGAATATAAGGTAAATAACTACAATAATAATTACGCCAACGGAAGAATAACTACGGTGCTTGAAGGTTTCCGTGCATGGCTTTCAATCAATAACAAAGAAAAAATACTTTAAAATATTCCGGTAAATATTTTTTTCATTATATCAGTGTATTATTATTCAGCATTGCTATATTATTAACAAAATTTCAGTCGGCCCAGGATAGTGGAAAAATTTAAAAAATTTTAAATATCGAATTAATCGAAATTTCAATAAAAAATCTTTTTAAAAAGTACTGATTTTTTTTTACAGAAACAAATAAAAATAAAAGTTACCAAGAAGAACAATATTTTACTTGATTTTCAAGTTTTTAAAATTCCAATGTAAGGCATCCGTACCCTGGTACTTTTTTAAAAAGGCAAACGAATTTATTTATCCAGGGATTTATCTTTAAAATGTGTAAAACTCAATAAAAATACGATTGCCTAAGTAAAATAAATCATCCAATTAATAGAGGCGCTGTAATCACATAAAAGATATTTCTCCGAAATTTACAATGGGAACTTCATAAACAGATTTCGTCCTTTTATAAATAGGTACCGAACATTTTATTACAATCCAGTAATTAGTAGATGTTTGGTAATTTTTAAAAAAATCGGAGTGTTTTCCGTTTTAGTTATTTATCAATATGACCGCCGAAAACTGATTATGACCTTTAGACGAGGGGTAACTGACTCGCACGAAGGCCGCACCGTTTTTTCGTCTAAATTGGACCAGAATTTGACAAGAGCTTACTTCAGAGACCCAACGCTGCTGTTGGGGATTTTTAAAGACCAGATGGCGAAATCCATGGGATTGATGTCCGGGCTTGAAGGAGGCCGGATGTTTTTGTCCCAGAATCCGCAGAAATGCTATTTGCACCACGCCTGGGTGATATTTGATGTGTGAGCAGGTGTACCATCTTGGTCGAAGACGTGACACTCTCCAAGGGCTTCAGTGGCCCAAGGTAACACCGTTTCTTTAAGAATTTGAAGATAAAGTTGGCTATTCACCTTCACACCTTCTTGAATGAAGGAGACGTGGTCCAATCTGAAGCCCACATCATCCAACCAGTAGGCTTCTGGTGACGAAAATGGGCCCTGCTGCCTTCAGAAAGGTCCCCAGCTTCAGCTGCATGAATCCTATCATTTTAGAAATTGCGAAAGATTGGGGAAACTTTGTCAGCGGCCCTCTCCATTTCCACCAACATTTTCTTCCCTCTGTCGAGTCGCTTTTGTTTTGAGGCTGCTGAAATCAATGACTTTCCCGACATTCTCATCTCTTTCGTAGTTTTCCTCATGCTCCTGCGAGGATTTCTTATCACTCGCATCCTCACAGCATCAACGACCCTTCTGGTGCGTCCCGAGCAATTTCTGTCAGAGATTGGCTTGCTAAAGGTTGTGCCAGTCTCAGTAAAAGGTTTCATGACGTTATGAATGTTTTCATTTAGCAAAAATTCAGCTCTTTCATCATTTGATTCAGTCCAGCCTTTTTTAAAGCGACGATTTGGTCGCGTACACACTTCGACGCTATACTTGATACCTGTTTGGAAACTGTAAATATAGAACAGAGGTTTGAGATTCTCTGTGCCAAATTTCAAATTCCCAGGCCAAAGGTTTATAGGATATAATTAAATGATAATTAAATCTTTATGGCGCACCCTGTTGTTTCAAAGTGCTGCTTCAAATTATAATCCTTCAGAACAGATACTGTTTCACAACAAACAAGGCCCACTTTGTCTATGGTGGCAATAAATAAGTACTTATTCGTCCAGTCAAGGTTAAAAGCTATGTGCTTAGTTGCTATGTTTTCTTCTTCTTCGTGGTATCCAATATAAAGCAAAATTAAATACACAGCGCACAGTACACTACGAATAATAAATAAAGTTGTGGTCAGTGACCTAAGAATGGTCAGGAGAAATGTCCACACGTGGAAAAATATTCACGGGTGCCAAATGACACGAAAGTTTCTTCTTGTAAGGTGGGTGCAATGCAAGAGTATTAATTTGGGGACAGATTAAAAATAACTAACAAAGGTTCTTCTCTTGGGTTTCCGGTAATGTGGCCGGCCGAAAGAAAGTATTTTTGTATGTTTGTCTGCGTCGCAGTGCGAAGGTTCGAAAGAATCCCTTCACGATGTTGTCGCTAGGGTAAAGAGGGAAAATGAGAGACAGAGTGACGATGAATGCTACTACTTTGCGTCAACTTTAAAACAGAATTTGCCCCCCGTGGGGAGGCAAATAAACATCAACTTTAAATATTCAATTTCTTTGTTTTCCGTCCTTTTTAGCGTTAAAGGAGTTAATTAAGCGCAAAAACAGTAAAGCATCGGTTGAATGAAGACATGATTTCACGAAATTGATTGTTTGGTCACGTTACTTTGACGTGAAGAAGGCTTTACTATTTTGAAAAACTCCCGTGAGTTGCACCAAGAGCTCTCTCGGGCCGAATGCGGCCAGCGGGCGTTATGTTATGCAGCCTGGTTTAAACCATCTTTCATCTTACTATTCAAAAAACGAGAATTCATATGTAACAACCTGATAT
>VCCN01007168.1:651189-669066 GCA_006491835.1 Architeuthis dux
TCCCGTGTGTACCTAACCCCGCGACAACCTCGATGAGGGTATAATCGGAGAACGACTATAATTACATACATAAATATCTGTAATGAAATACACTCTGGTTGAGTGTGTTCGCACGTTTTTGGAGATACTAATTTGCACGTGACCAAAACTCCATATCATATTACAGGGACTAGAAAATAGGTCAAACGGACAAGACAAAGAAAATACGTTCGACCAACCAGAGTGGTTTAAGGGTTGCCGTGATTTGAAATTGGGCGGCAGTTTAGAGTCAGAACCCGACAGACAGTAGAACAGGTCAACAAGCGAGGAGCTTCCCTGTTCAACCGCCACGGAGTGAGTAGAAGGAGGAAACTAGGCACCTTGATTTTTGAACTACTGTAAAGTGACCACTCGTTTAGAATTTTAACTGAAGCAGAATTCAATGTCTCAAAGTGATCCGCGAACCTGCCCGGAATAGAAGCTATCAACGGGAATAAAACGAACCCATATTTTCAATTGAAAATAATGAATTCTGTCGTCTTTCCATCCAACCACCTGGGAGAGCCCTTTCTCCGGTATAGACCAACATGTTCGCCCCCGTAAATGTACAACTCAACAACGAGACGTGCCCCTCACATCGGCGAGAAGAAATACTACCGGCATTATTCTACATATCTGTTATGAAGATAATCGGGACAGTGAAATGTTTCAGACGTTCATTCCAAGTCAAATATAGTTGGAACTCTTTAATACGGCAGTATGTATATTATAAATCATATTATAATAAATACAAATTATTTGTTTTTGCTTATGCTTTTTAATTGGTTGTATTAAAAATAATGAATAAGATTCAGAAAAAAATTAATACATTTCGAATTTTATGCTAAAATAAACATAGAACATTGTCGAATTTGGAATTTTTCATTTCGGTTTCAAACAGTTTTTACACATTCGGTTTAACGAGTCGGTTTATAAACCACTAAATTACGGTTCAATTTGAAACCGAATCGAAGAACTCCAGTCACAAACTACTGGCGGCAGATTCAAAACGTGTCGGACCATGGGAGTTGCCGGACTATGGGAGTTGCCGGACTACAGAGCGCCATATTAGAGTGGTACAACCTGTGTTATGTGATTGCCTCTGCATTGTATAAAACTGTGCAAAACAACAAGATATTAAACGAGAATTACTTTAGAATGTTATTATATTTCAGTTCTTTTCTATAGTTTTGAGAAGGGTCATTAATATTCAAATGGTTCTTTTCTATAATTTTGAGAAGGGCCATTAATATTCAAATGGTTCTTCGGACAATTGAACTCACTCCTTCTTGTTATTTGTGTTGTAAACACGACGTTTCGGCCGATCCATTCTTCGGCCTTCTTCGGTTGTAAAATCCGAGTGTGATGGGTTAAACAGAAGTTCAGAGAACGATGTTGGAAGCAGAGAAAAATCAAAGAGGCAGCTCACATCAAAATGTCGACTAAATGCATTTCAACCCGACGTGTTCTTCCATTTCTCAACAGACCTAAACCCGACAAGACAAAGACACAGAAATACCCGGGACATGTGCTATAAGGGTTATCCCCTTTTAAACATGAAGAATGGATCGGCTTAAACGTCGTGTTTACAACACAAACAACAAGAAGGAATTCAATAGTCCGAAGAACCATTTGAATATATTTTAGTTATTAGGTTAATGCATAATTTTACAGGCTTTTTGTTTGACAAAATATCTTATTGATACAAATTCATAGCATCATTATTCAGTCACCAAAGTATTTTCCTTGGCTTTCTATGGCCTTACACTACCTTTCAGCAAAATTGTGTATTATGATGCAAATCTTTCCAGCCTTTTTTTTTTACAAAATCTTTCATTCATAAAAAGAAAATCCAACTTTAGGCTTCCGTACTTTAAAATTATGGACGTTAGCTTTTGGATGGGATTAAGGAAAAGCCCCAATCTTTTATTCATATAAATTAATAACGTCATTATTCAGTCATCAAAGTATTTTTTCCTGGATTTCTGTCATCTTACGCAACCTTTCAGCTAAAGTGTGTATTCCATCAGATAAAATGGCCTCCATTTTGTCTCTACAGACTATCGACCCTGTCGGCTGGGGCCTGGAATACGCCGACTGCATTCCCTGCAGGTGGGTAAGACCGCCCCCGCCCCCAAACAGGGGCCACCTGTTTTTGCACCAAAGTCGCAAGTTTCTATTTAAGAAAAAGTAACCGTTCACCAAAGTCGCAAGACTCTAATTTAAAAAATAATAACCTTTCACCAAAGTCGCAAGACTCTATTGTTTTGTAATATTAAACTGATTTCGGCATTAAATGACCCATCAAGGGTTGATATGCTACTCAATCAATCAATCTACAGACAATGGAACGACACTGGAGTGTCCTCTCTGCCTGGGAAAAGCGTATGGAGATCCTGGGAGCGATACGTTTGGCATCAGCTTGGCTGCAGGAGCTGCCGGAGGGACGTCAAATTTGGCGTCGAGCCGCCTTAAGGGGGATCCACTCCCTGGTTTGTCCTTCCCAAGGCTAGAGAGCCCAATCTGTTCTGCTACTTTTACCCATAGCTGGTGGGAGAAGATACGAATTCATGCCTTTCCCAAGGTAAGTGAAACTAAAGGTAAATAACCACCTATTCTATTATAAAGGGAGATACGATAACACATTCAGTAGGATTCCTAGTCAACAATAACATCGCAGGGAACGTAATAGGTTTTGACAGTATATCAGACAGACTAGCCAGAATAATGGTTAGACTTAGCAAAAGATACACACTAAAGGTAATCCAGGTCTATGCGCCAACCTCGACAAGCTCTGAACAAGAAATTGAAGAGTTTTATGACGACATCAGTAAGATAATGGATCAGGAGAAAACTAACTACACATTACTCATGGTTGACTTTAATGCTAAGGTAGGTAAAGGAAATGTTGGGGAATCTAGTGTAGGAAAATATGAAAATGGCCAGAGAAATGAGAGAGGTGATATGCTAGTAAATCTCGCAGAGAGATACGGTTTAAAGATAACTAAGACATTCTTTCATGTGAAGTGGACATAAACAGGCTCGACCGGGGTTTGAACCCTGATCGCCGATTCCATTGTCTGTGCCGTTACCGCCACGCCAATCGCCCTCCTCCATCAGATTAAATAGATGCGAGACATGTGAGACATAGTGGAAAACAGGTTTTACGGTTCAAGTGACCATTAAGGCGGGAAAACACATTGCTCTCACGTCACGTGAACTCATGTGAGTTCACGTGGGCGTTAGTAGTGTGCAGGCCAGTTTAACACTCATTGGAATTGCTGGGAGACACACTGCTGTAACGGCTGAAAGTCACGTGATATCACGAGTCCTTGCTGGTCTGCTCATGTGACTTCACGTCTCACATTTTCTGTTTCTGCACACATTTGCGGGGTGCGTGATAGCGTGAGTTTGTCATTTTTTCCCTAATCTAGACATGTAATATTTGGTGACCACATGTAAAATCACGCGAGGTGACGTGACAAAAGTGATTTTGATTTACTCCACGACGAGGCGCTCTAATGAAAGGGGGTGTTAACGCTTAAATTCATTCTAGGAAATTCAAAAAGTAATTCAAGGGAGCAACTTCTGATTAAAGTTGCTTCACTTTTTGGTATGTTTTTCTTTGATTCAATTCACAAAAGAGTTCCATTTCTTTTTAATCCTATTCATTGGAGAGTTCCACAGTGATTATACGCGGTCTATGAATCTAAGAGTTATTTTAAATACTTTCCCGCGATAGAACGCGCAAGTTGTGAAACGAATGATTATTTTTCTTGTAGTTTTGTACAAAGAATGGGAAAATTCCGAACATGGGTATTCAATTCTTTTCAGTAAAAGACGCGTGGTCTCAGCAATTGTTCTGAAGTTACGTTTAACAGGTAAATATCGAAAATAGCATAATTAGACAGGTCTGGTTAGTCATGCAATAGAAACCGTCATGTGGCAGCGGTGATCAATTAAAACATTGGGGGAAATGGGTGATCAATGAATAAGTTACTTATCTCGCCTTTTGTTTGATCACTAAAAAGTCCGAAATTTCAAATAACAAGCGTGAATACAGAACTAGGGACCAATTTAACATAAACCTACCTTGTAGATAGAACTCCCCACTAAAAACCCACTTTGAGGATAAACTTTAAAACACAACCTAAACATGTTTTATAGACATCTAGCCCCATTGGTGCGGCTTGTATGCGCAATACATATATAGACAGCCAGACCAGCTTAAAAACTGAAGCAACCTATGTTGACAGTTTTGGTGACAGTTTTGGTTGACGGTCTCTAATTATGAGTGTTATTTTTGTCTGACATTCTGAAATAGGACATTGCTATCATTGAACACTTTTTTCAGTAGCATTCTCATCGTAGTTTTAATTACAGCACTAGGAATTTAGGAACACAAGATTGTTGTTTCTGTCTAAAATTCCGAAGTATTTTCTTGAAGTAGCATCCTCAAATAGAGAAGATGATTATATGTCGCCATTTATTGTTTTATTCTCATTTCTAGCCAGTTACAAGTTATATTTTTTTATGAATAATTTCGATCAATTTACTTTAATATAATGTACCCATAAATAGTGCTATACTAATACGAGTAATAGGATTAATTTTACATTACCACTGGAAATAAACTCTACAGTCGAGCTCAACTGGAAATACAATCGACAGTGGAGGTCAACAGGTAACTGGTGAGGTTTTATTTTTCTATTATGGACGTGTAGGCGAATTCCGTTTTTTTTCTCTGGATAAATGTCTAATGGGACAAATGTATCCCATCATGATTTTGGTTCTTGAAAATATGAAATATTCTTGATTTAATAAAAGAATAGTTTCCTTTAACCGTTAAATAAAAATCAACAGATGTTGACAATGGCCTAAACAGCCGTAACATGTGCATCAGAAGACATACAAAAGACTACGTTCATAAAAATGTTAATTTTAAAATTTTAAGGTTTTATTTTTTAAATTTCGAAGTTTTAGAATATTAACAATTATAACCGCAGAACACTGAAATTGAAAATAAATTTCATTTTCATAGTTTATTGAACACTTTAAAAAAATGTTTATATACCATTTTAAAAATTCTTGATAAGTTAGTTTTGAAATGGTTACAGTAATGATTCTGAACGTAGGGCGCATGCCCCACAAAGGCGGCAATTTGAATATATTGGGGGCCATTTCAAATTGCCGCCTTGTGAAGAGCGGAAAGTGTTCCGTGGCTCAAAACTGAGTCATGTTAAAGCTTAACTGATTAATTCCTAATTATACAACACTATTAATTACTAATTATACAATAGATTCCATTGTAACTAATGCTCAACTCATTAACTTTGTGAGGTAAAAACGCGATGAGGTAATTGTATTGTTACTAAATTTCAGACAACAAAGAAATTACAATCGTTTTAGTGAGTGCCCTCAAGTTCACATATCAGTATTTCTTTTTACAAAGGTTGGATTTGTTATATTTTTTCCAGATGATATTGTAAATTTAATAGAAACATTTTTAGAACTTGATTACATTTTTTTCTTGTTGCTGAAACTATTTCTCGTTGATTTAAATTTTTTTCTCGTTGATTTAAAACTAAATGTTGGTAAATTTCTGAATTTAATATTATAGTATTATATCTTTTCAACACCAAATTTGTTTTATTATAGTAAAGGTGGGATATTAAATTTCTTGACCAGTCGAGGTGGGGCATGGAGCAAAAAAGGTTAAGAACCAATAAATGACATGGAGAGATCACAAGACAGCACAGTATATTAGAGAAATAACGGGAGTCAGAGATATCCTAAAATCCATTAGAAAAGTCAAATGGCAATGGGCAGGCCATGTAGCAGTTTTTTGAAAATCCCCACTCCACTAAATAGGTTTTTATTGGGTGTTCAATTTGCACAATATAAGTTTATTCAAAATTGATCACTAGTTTAAACTAAGAACCATGCAACATGCACAGGAAAGGAACGTGCTTAACATCACATGGAGAGATCACAAGACAGCACAGTATATTAGAGAACGAACAGTAGGCAGAGATATATAATCCATTAGAAAACTTAAATGGCAATGGGCAGGCCATGTTGTAAGAATGTCCGACAACCGCTGGACATCACTACTCACAACATGGATTCCCAGAGATCATATGAGGAATTGCGGCCGGCAGAAAATAAGATGGCGTGACGGTTTAGACAGGAGATATTAGCGCTGCGACGCCAGCGATAGAGAGATCTGGCGAATCTTGGGAACGGTCTGTGTCCAACGACGGACGTTAAAAAGCTGCTACTGCTGCTGCTACTGCTGCTGCTACTGCTGCTGCTGATGATGCGTTAATAGGTTAGTTTTAAAAGGGTTAAGTAACTTACCGCTGCATGGCTGGAGCGAGTTCTTGACCAGAGTTTCGTGCGACCACATGGCTGCGTGGGCTGCAATCAACGCTCGGGGATCAAGGTTAGTGCAGGTGCCATTTGGGTTGGTGTCTCTGTGGAGATCGAATAAGGCCAGGACAACGCCTTTGCCGGTCAGCTGTTCAAAGGCAGGGACCTGGGGGCCAGTGCTGACCAGCGGTGTTGCAAAGATTGGGTGGCAAAACGCCAGAAGTCCGGCAACTAAGAACAGGGCCCA
This sequence comes from Architeuthis dux, assembly GCA_006491835.1. Taxonomy (NCBI): domain Eukaryota; kingdom Metazoa; phylum Mollusca; class Cephalopoda; order Oegopsida; family Architeuthidae; genus Architeuthis; species Architeuthis dux. Next base: position 657,827 of record VCCN01007168.1, read on the forward strand.
GGTTCTCATTCTGAAAATTAAAAAAAGGAGAAACATTTATTTTTCAATTATTGTTTATTATTACTAGCTATTTATTATTACTAGCTGTTTATTATTACTAGCTGTTTATGTAACCCGTGATATCACGGGTAGGATTTATTAAAACAAATACGTCAACACTTTCATTCAATTATTACATATATAGTGACACAGCGAATTCTAGCGGTTGGGGGAAATTGAAACAATAATCACAATATAGGGGCAGCGCCCCCTCCCCCTCTCTCTCTCTCTCTCTCTCAGTCTCTCTCATACATCCCAGTCTCCTGTAACTTCCACCGCCCAAAACTCCGATGACGCAGGCTAACCTACCATCATCGCCATTTTTGGGTCTGTGAACGCTCAAAATATTTCTGATATAAATCAATTGTAATTGCTTCTTCGCTTTTCGACATTTGGGAATACGAAAGGTTTTTATCGGAACGCTCTACTTTAAGATTTTGGAAGAAACCTGTATTTGGCTGGCACAGGGACACAATATTGGAGCACCCAGTCAGGATTCAACTCATTGGATTAACAATAGCCTGTGAGATAAGCTTTCTAACAATCGCTCTTTTGGAAGGTGAATGGCCTCCGTTTTGTCTCTACAGACAATGGAACGTCCTCTCCAGGGCCCATGCCTGGGCGAAGCGTATGGAGGTCCTGGGATGCCCAGTTGTCAGAATCCCCCTCTCGGCCTCGCTGATGTAGTCCTAAGGAAAGCAGAGAGCGATACGTTTGGCATACGCTTGGCTGCAGGAGCTGTCGGAAGGACGTCAAATTGGACGTCAAAACGCCGTAAGGGGGCTCCAAGTGTTAAAAGAAAAGAAAGAAAACAAAAGGGGACTCTACAACTTTGCTCTGTCAGCAGTTCCCATAAATGGAAGACGCAGACGACTTTTTTCATTTGTAACGTCAACTTTGATTAGTATCCACAAAAAGTGAACTTTCGCTAAAGATAAAAGCACTTTTAAAGAAACTAAAAAACAGGAAAAAAATGAGGGGGGAAATTGGTACGTTTAGTGACTATTTATTTTATGGTATTTACTAAGATTAGTACCGATCACCGTGGCCCAGTTATAGAGTGCTTGACTCTAGTTCTGTAGGCCGTTGTTCAATCCAACGCCTAGTCGTACCAAAGACTTTAAAAATGTTCATTCTTTCTTTCTTTTTTGTTTATTCATTGCTTCGTTTACCGAAAGTGTTTTTCTTTCCTTTTTGTTCGTTCTTTCACTTTTAGTCCTCTCCTCATCCATTCATTCACTTATATTCTTTCTTTTCTTTTTGTTTTGATTTCACATATCCTTTTCTTTATTGTACCAATCTACATCTACTCCCTTCTCTTTCAAAAAAATAATAATAAAAAGCTGTGGAAATATCTGTTCACCTTATGGCAAATATCCCTGAAAAAACAAAAACACAGGAGCAGGTTTTTTTCCAATCATTATTTCACAGCGGAAGTTAATGACACTTGTAGGAAGGGGAATGATCAGCCTAAGAGCAGCTAAAAGCGTTTTATCGATTTGACTTGCATTCGTTTGACGCCATTTGCAATGGTTGCGTCGACGTCGACGCCATTTTTTCATGCTAAAGTGGCAGACAGGGGGCGGGAGATACATAAAACCATACAAAAACCTTTTTTCTTCTAAATAAAAATAAAGTTCTCTCTTGGCCGGGCTTTCACTTAAATAAGTATCAAATTCGGATACTAGGTTCCAAAAAAACAAAACAGAAAGGAACATTTTTGTTCACTTTATTTCTGAGAGAAATCCAAAGAAAAGATTGTTTCCTGTAACTTGTTGGAGGCCACTGGGATATTTGGAGACAAAGAAGAAGAAAAAAAGCCACCAATTATTTTCGTCTTTATCTGATCTTTATAGTCATCATTTTTTGTTATGGAGAATTTAAATGGAAGCGTTCTCTTCGATAGTTAGGAGAGTCCCGCATTGTCATCGACAGAAGACGATACTCCTCCAGCGATCGTAATGCCGTCTACCAGTCTCTTTGATATCGATTTCTGCTTGGATTTTCATTTCTTGTAGGCATATTACGTCTATCCAATTTATTTATTTTATTAGATGAAGTATTGTAAATCATTATTATTAATTGTTTGCTACTATTTACTTTCATCTCAATTTTTGTTGCTTTTTATTGCAACTAAACTCAGATCGCTTTCCCTTCGGCAGTGAGTAAATAAATTAACAGCGCGGTTCGGAATACGTTTGTTTTACTCATCTCACCAAATGGAAACCGGCCTGAGTGTAGTTGCGATAAAAAGCAAAACAAATTGAGATGAAAGTAAATAGTAACAAAAAATTAATAATAATGATATTACGTCTAGTTGGTATTTTTGTAAGTCCTGGTCCTTTCTGTATTTTGCTGTTGAATGTCTCTCAGTCTGTTGATCTGGTGTTCTTGTCTGATAGCTTTTTGGACTTTCGATAACTCATTAGACTGATATACTTGATAATGACAAGTGTTCTCTTGGGCAAATCAATTTATTTTGCCTATGGTATTGTTTGAATCAAGCAAATGTAAAAGAAACTTCCTTCTTTCTTTCCCCCCTTCCCTCCTTTCCTTCATTCCACCTTCCTTTCACCCCCCTTTCTTCCTTGCTTCCTTCTTTCCTTCCCTCCTTCCTTTCTTCCCACATTCCTTCCTTCCTTCATGGTTCATTTATTTGAGCGTTCCAAGAATGATGGTGTTTTAGGTTCAGTCGTTGGAGGATTGGGTATTGGAAGGTTCTGAGGACTAGGCTATAGGAGATATATATAGAGAGAGAGATAGAGAGAGAGGGGAGAGAGAGAGAAAGAAAGAGGTTGTGTGCTGCCTCTATAACGGCTCGTTGTAAAACAAACGCTGAACGCTATTTTCGTGTTTCGCCTTTTTTCGTAAAAGCGAAAAAGTAGCACAAGGCGAAGAATATCCAAAGGAAATTCGAAACGTAGTCTTCAATCCATTTGAGATCCTCAATGTATCTTTACAAAGTTCATTCCTGTTAGTAAGGGCTTACGGCCAAATCACATTGATGTCCAATTCTTGTAAGATCGCGGAATACCAGGTACCGTAAACAGAACGAAGCTTCAACAGGCCTGGCAAGCCGGAAGTGGGTCTTACTAACAATTGTCCGTGTGTATGATGATACATACATGCATAAATTCCTGTTAATGAAAAATAACTGAATTTTCATTCTCTGAATTCTGCAGAGATCATTCTTTTGACTTTGATTGAAACCAGACGACCCTAATAACAAAACCCCTCTTTTGTTTCGCTGAGAGTTGGCAGTTTTTTTCCAGCTAGATCTGGCTAATTGTTTCTAATTTAGCCGATAGAAATCTACGATAGCCGATTAATTCTGGTAAGTTTAATAAACATAAATGTACAAGTTTTATTAATAATTTGTTTTGGGATCTTATTTTATTTGATAAGTGGGCTTTAAATGAGTATATAAATAACATTTTTAACTATAAAGCTAGCTGGAAATTGGAAGATTTAGCCGATTTTAACCATTTTTAAAGAGAGATTTAGCTATAAATAACAAAGCATACTTGGCAACATTGCCTTCAGCAACTTTGTTATCCGAATAGTGTGCATTGCCCTCTAGCGTCATTAATGGTCTCCAATGAGCTGCAGTTGAGAGTTATGGTCAATAATAAGACTGACATTTGACACAGGCTTTTCTGAGAAGAGGCCAAGGGTCGATAATTGACTATAGGAGTTGCTTGGAATTATCAAGATAAACATTTATATTAGATGAAAATAGAAAAGACGACGCAAACGATATTAGAAACCGTCAACCAAAACTGTCACCAAAACTGTCAACATGAGTTTCTTCAGTTTTTAGGTTGGTCTGGCTGGCTGGCTGGCTGGCTATGTATGTATGTATCACACGTACAGGCCGCACCAATGAAGCTTGAGGGCTGAAAATGTAAACATTCACTCCTTATCATGTCTAGTAAAAACGTTTTTTTTCTTTTTTAAAACTTACATTGGAAATTGAACCCCCCACTAAAAAAAAATATTGGGGAGGGACCCAAGAGTTTCTTTTAGTGGGGGGTTCAATTTCCAATGTAAGTTTATGTTAAATTGATCCCTTAGTTTGTGTCCGTCAGTATTCACCCTTGTTTTTTTTGAAAATTCAGACATCTTTAGTGATCACTGTCCAATAAAAGGCGAGAGAAGTAACCTATTCATTGATCACCCGTTTTCCAATTTTTAATTGATCACCCCCAACACGGCATGCTGCCAAAAGACATTAGTCGAATGACGGTTTCTATTGAGTGACTAACCAGACTCTTATGAGTTATTTATGATAAGGAAGGACGGACTGGTTGAGTTATCTTCGTTTATTGCGGAGTTTCTCAATCCTTTCCCCCATCGATCCTTTTTGGTTATTCTTTTTAAGCAATCACCCCCCCCCTAAAAACTCTGAAACTAAAATGACATTTCACCCACGTTGTTTATTCAATGTGACCCTTGCGCTTGATGTTTTGCTGCTCGATTCTCTATATGTGGATTGATATTTGGGAGTTTTAGTCTTATGTCTCTTTGTATCGCACGTTTACATCGATAGAAAAAAGTCCAGCTGATTGAAAGGCGTAATAAACATTGATCTGTATAAAAACAGGTCTGGTTTAGCTACTCAATAGAAACTATCAATCGACCTATGTCTTTTGGCAGGTGATCAATTACAAAATTGGAAAAATGAGTGATCAATAAATAAGTAACTTCTATCGCCTTTTGTTGAGCGATGATTACTAAAGCGTCCGAATTTTCAAAAAACAAGCGCGAATGCTGCCGGACACAAACAAAGGGATCAATTTAGCATCCTTTTAGAATCCCTTTTTTTGCTGATTTTCAATGCATCGCAATAATAAAATCCTTAGCGTTGCATTTCCATTACACATATAATAGCCTTATTCTGTCAGTAATGCTTGCCTTAATTACTGACCATTGAACATCCCTTTATTTGATACATTTCCATCGTGAAACACTTCTACAACATGAAAATTATACACAACGAATCTCTATAGTAAAACAATTAGCAATGCTTTTCATTCAAATAGTTCTTCGGACGATTGAACTCCTTCTTGTTGTTTGTCTTGTTAATATGACGTTTCGACCAATCCATTCTTTGGCCTTCTTCAGGTGTAATATCCGAATGTGATGGGGTAAACAGAAGTTTTTAAATTTCAAAGGAGGTACCCCTTATAACGTAGGATTCGGGTGTTTCTTTATCCTTGGCTTGTCGGGTTTGAGCCTGTTGAGCAGCGGAATCCACATCGGGTTGAACTCCGCACTTGTCTGACTAATGCATTCAGTCGACATGTTGATAATGTGCTGCCTCTTTGATTTTTCTCTGTTTCCATCAGCGTTCTCTGTCAATAATCTGGACTTCCTCCCAACGGCTTTGGCAGAGGCATGCACTCTGTGGGTGTTTTCTAGTTTTTTAATAAATTTAGTATTTGCCTGTGTCAATTAGAGTGAATGAAAGTTTTTACATATTTGTTTAATAAATCCATCACGCGTTACATAAATATCTGTCATGTATAAACGTCAAACAACTTTGATCCTAAAAAACCTTTAAGAAACTTTGAATCTAATTAAAATACTCCGGCACGAGCCTCGCAATAAAAAGCAAAATTAATAAGATGAAAGATAAACTAGTCAAAATTAATAATGACAATGATTCATCTAAAGAAATCGGACAACTTAAAACTATTATGTCTGCTATTACTAGATGTGTCTGCTCGGATGATGTAATTGTTAGCACGTTTGTCTCACACAATCCTGGGTTCGATTCTTGGTATGAGCGAAGAGTATGGAAAACTAATCATTGTGACAAATTTCCCTGTGCACTTAGCAGCTAATTGAGTACACTCTAAGCTGTGTGATTAGGGTGGAGGTATCCCTTCGGTGGACTTGCATCCTGCCAAGGGGGTGGTCATAAAAACTTATAGGAATAAATTCCTGGTCTCGACCAGACTTGAAACTTGCAAGGATCACTAAGCTGTCGCATGCAACAGAAACCGGGTCTTCGTTACCGGGCTCCATACTCCATTACCTTTTTTTCTACTACTAGATGTAAAGAAAATAGTAAAAAATTAGTAATAATAATACAATGCTTCATCTAAGAAAATCGGATAAATTAAAACTATGAAAGTATTTGTATAACACTGAGTAAATTAACCCATAAAAACCCAGATCCATTTCTACTTGATCGAACCGTATGTGGGATTCTGGGTAGGCAAATTGACACACAGTAACGTGTTCATTAGATGTCACCTAGTACACTTCATGAGGTAAAATCAAGTATAAAATATAATATTATATAAGAGACTGTGCAGATCAATATTGTATAACACAGGTATCACAGTGGGTTCTTATAGGTTAAGGTACATACTTGTAGAAATAGCTTCTAGATCTTCAATTTTGGTCGGTCGGGTAAACAATTAATATTCCAAATAAATAAAGTCAGTATAATTTTAAGACAAAGATTTCTTGTCACCCACACATTAAGAATCCCCACTCCGCCAAACAGTGCCGGATTAACGATGTAGCAAAAGTAACATATGCTACATTTTCAAGGGCCCCGCGATAAATGGTTGCAAGCTATCAATTCCGATTCAGTGATTCTACGCTTGTTCTTTTACTATAGTACTACCTTGCCGATGTGCCTAAAGCGTAAAGTATACAAAAGTTGCACAATACCAGCCATGACCTATGGATGCGAAACATGGAAATTGAAAACCAACTTAGAGCCATGGAAATAAGCAATGCTAGGGATAACTCTAAGAGATAGAAAAAGATCAACATGGATCAGAGCGAGGATTAGAGTGAAAGATATTATACAAATAATTCAGCTGCAAAAACGGAGATGGGCTGGTCACCTAGCAAGAAGAGATGACAATAGATGGGTGAAAAGACTAACAGATTGGTGCCAATGGGACAGTAAACGCAGTAGAAAAAGACCAGACACAAGATGGAGAGACGAGATAGAAACGTTTGCCGGTACTGCTGCTGATACTGCCTAACTTTTATGAACGACTGGGTGTTTAAGGTTAGCGATTTTATCCAATTATCACCTTCTTTTGGGGTAATTAATGGGAGTGTGGTATATATGTGATACATGTACGACACATACATATGGAGATATTTGAAACTGAAGTCATTGCCGCTGCACAAAGATTAAAACAAAAACGAAGTAATACTATTACTGAAATGTCAGTCATATATGCCGTATTATCTGGCTGTATAGCAAATGAAAAAAAGATAATTACTTTCCTATGCAAGTAAAAAATGTATGTTCTAATAGTAATCACCGCTACCCACAACAGATCGGTTTAATCACAGTTGCTGGGTTTAGGTTATTCATGTGTTCTGACATGTATGTATCTATCCTGTATGTATCTATCTATGTATCCGGATTTCGCCCAGCCCTAACCGTTCATAGTAGAAACTTGAAATGTTGCACAAACACTCCCCTCAATGAGTAGGGAAAATCTTTTTTTTTGTTTTTTTCCCCCGCCTAAAAAGGTTTTTAGTGGGAGGTTCAATTTACAATGGAATTTCATGCGAAATTAGTCCCTTAGTTTGTGTCCAGCAGCATTCACACTTGTTTCTTTGAAAATGTGGACTTTTTAGTGATCACAGACCCCCAAAATTAAGAAAATAACTTATTCAAGAATCACCCCTTTTTTTCAATTTTTTGATTGGTAACCCCCAACACGACATGCTGCCAAAAGACGTTGGTCACGTGATGGTTTCTATTGAGTGACTAACCAGACTCCAAGCATGCTGGTAGTATTTTCATCACGGTAACGGTACCACCACCACTGCTTAGTTTACGAGGTTAAAAGCAGCATAAATGGGTGGTGATTCATAATTTCCCCTTGAATGCTAGTTTATGTGCATTTTCTTAATTTAGGGCCCCTTTATAACATATGCCACAAACCTGGCACCATATTAATCCGGCCCTAGTTACGCAATAAACTCGGCGATAGAAGCCCCACGAGCAACAACTGCTCTGAAAGCAAATACTTGCGGTGAAATGCCTGGTCGGAGATCAGAAATGACTCACCTGCGAATCTAGAGTCCAAACTCAGGTAAGACGACATCTACATCATAAGAAAGAAAAGAAACTTGTGGGAAAGGCAGTTTTAAAGAGGAATATGTTGATGTGTGGTTGAGGATTTTAATAGACAAAGGCGTGTTCGTGTTTGTAATTACGCTGGGACTTGCTATGCATATTCACGCATACATACACACACGCATATATATTACACACACAAACACGCATATATATATATATGTTGGATATCTTGCTATGAATATTCACACACACACACACACACACACATACACACACACACACTAATATCGCGTGGCGTCCCTGGGAGATAACCGCGGCGCCCCCACATAATCTGATTGCATGTCCTCTTCAAAATATCTTTCGTCGAATGCAACTCCAATTTCCTAATGATTGCCATTCTTAGGAAGTCTTCATCTGTAACGTTCAATGATATGTGTATATAGGAAAATCTACGCCTACCTATGGTTGCATGCGTCTATACACACGTGTGCACCCGTGCAATAAATAGTTTTAAGTTTTCATTCATCCCACAAAACCTCACACACACTTTTCGAAACTATCAAATCATCAATGAGTTTTCCTGGTGCATTGCAGTCAAGGCTATCCAAAGACCAGAGTTTTTTAGACCAAATTTCTTAGCGACATTAATGACACAATTCAGTTTTTATAAAACACGAAACTAGTTCCAATGTTTACCTTCATCTCAATCTTTGTTGCTTTTTATCACAACTAAACTTAGGCCGGCTTCTCTTCTACAATGAGTAAATAAAAAAACAGCGCGGATCGGAATTAAGTTCCCAGTGAGACTCGAACTCACATCCATCTATGCGGGAGGAAGGCTAGGTTAACGCCCTACTATTAAGTTAACGCTCTGGCCTGAGATGACGAGAGCGCGTGAAGGGCTCAACGGAAGGTCGCGAGCTCAGTGCAGAGGTCAGGTGGAGACGATCTCACGAACACAGACAGGCAAAAACCGGACGCGACAAGTATGAGAGGGAATGCGCATGCGTCCCCAGAACAAGATTAGACAACATTCCAGAACACAACAGACACACAAGGAAGGCCAGAGGGTACACGGTCGAAACGTTGTAAAAACAAACAAACAAATAAACCAACAAAAAGACGAGGAAATTAGTCCGAACAAACCTTGTACAATAGTTCTAATCTTGTCTGAAGTGACCGCAACTCCCACAGATATAGTTGTGCAGGGGTGGTGGGGGGTGTTTATGAATATATAAGCTGCTGGGTTAGATTCACGACAGGCCCGACCAGGTCTTGTCTGACCAAACAGGTGGGTTTGTGACAATTTAAATAACTTTGGTCAGGGCCGTTTAGATACTTCGTCTATTCAAACTCGCCTACACATCAGGATTCTCAGATGAATTAAACAACCCGTTTTCCTTTTTTTCTTTCTATTTCTACCTACGATTATGTCACATTGATCTCCCGGGATGGTTGTGTTTTTTTCCTATAAATCTTAAACACGATATATATTGTAAATGTGAAATCGTATTGTAAATAAATACTACATTGTCAGCTTTTTCTTCATAAGTCGTAAACATCGCACTATTTAAAAAAAAAAGTAACCGGTGTTTTTGTAAATAATAAAATACGAATGAATAGCCAGATGTGTAACCGGAATTGTCTACCTTTATTTTTCAAGGTAATAAACAGTCGGGAAGGTCATAAGCCAGTCTAGTCATGATTCGGTCAATCAAATTGAACTTCGGCAAACTGATTTTCGGGAAGATGAATGCCTCCCCTTTAAAGGTTAGCTAGGAGGGGAACAGCTGTTTACTGCTACTGCATGGGCAGGTAAACTAGTTATGGGAGAATTGTTTACCCAAGTGCTCACTCACCCACTATTCACCACCAACCATTGTGGCATGCTAGTGATTAGACATTTGGTCAAGTTATCGGGCGAATGGACAGAGGGCTCTGAGAAGTAGATTGATGCTTTTCCTAAGGGTATCAGTGCAAAGTGTACATCGTATGGCAACTAGTTTCGTTGAGGGGGGCAAAAAGCGTTACACCGATTTGCCCGAAATTTAACACATTTTTCCCGAATTTGGGGGCCACTTGCCCCGTGGCCCCTGGATCGTACGCCTATACACCGTATATCCATACATACAGAAGAAAGTTGATATCCGGTCATTTCACACCTGTGCCACGGTTTCTTCTTAGTGTTGTGTGAATTCATTCACATTAAATTAAATCCGATTTCAAGTACATATATTAGGATCGTGCAAAAGATTCCAGCATCTTTTATTCATATAAATTCATAGCATCATTATTCAATCATCAAACTATTTTTTCTCAGCATTCTATGACCGCCTTCCAGCTGAATTGTGTATTGCATCATAAATAAACGATTCTAATTTTGGCTCGAGGAAAATGTATGTATTGAACCCACTTCTCTCTGCACTCTGTCCTATCACCCCATATCGTGATGAGATGTCTCGTCATTGTCCTGCCACTATAGTTGATTCAAGCTAGTGAATGAGCACCTGGGTAAACTACTCTCCCAGAACTATCTGACCTGACCTCAAGCAGTAACAGTAAAAGGCTGTTACACCTATAGTCAACCTTTAGAGCAGTGGTTCCCAACTGGGCGGGGGGGGGATAAGGCTATTAAAAATAAAAGTCGTGGTGATGTTTTTTCGCTCGCTTTCTTTGAGTAACAAATACGCAGCAGCTTTACAATTATAAAATTGAACTAATTCTTATTATAAAGCTTATAAAATTATAGGCAAAATAAAATAATTATTTGAAATTATTCTTTGTTGCAACTTATTTAAATGGAAGGGGTGGAATACTAGTAATCATATTGACAAAAGTAAATGACATTGAAAAGGTTGGGAACCACTGATTCAGAGGTTTCAAATATATATATACATACAAAGTGCTACACAAACGTTCTGGGAATTTGAACAGCGCGTGCGAACTGTATATATTAGGGACTTCTTTTTGTACCATATCTGTATCTATGTCCAAGGAAACTACTTAGAACGGTACGGGTAAAACTAGATGTTATTGTGATGTTTTTTCAGGGTAAAATTCTCTGAACATTTAGTTAGTACCTCATACATATAAGTGGCCGTTTTGTTTTAAATCCCTGAAACGAGTCCCATGG
>VCCN01007168.1:947647-959404 GCA_006491835.1 Architeuthis dux
TTTTTCACCAATTAAGTAATAGTGTATGTCTATTTATTGCAATTTTTTCACCATCAAATCTCACTAAATGTTGGAGAGGGCTCCTCAAGGAGCCTATGCCCCGGGCCTCCAAATCTTTAGTTACGTCACTGGGCAAGGACTGTTTTATGGAATCGCTACGTGAAACAATAAAACAGAAAGTTTTCGGTTGCAAGTCAATAATCCCCGAGCTGGTCCAGTTTTTTATGGGGTTGTTTTAAAGATCATCATCATCATGATGAAGTAGAAGAAGAAGAAAACCAAAAAGCCAACTAAGCCTTTTTACGACCAAGCGGGTTAGTGTTATTTCATTTCGTGTAACTAAAGTAGTGTTTCTTAAACTATTTCCGTGTCATTCACTCCCTAGTATTGATTACAAAAGTTCATTGACTCGTGACAAAATGTCCTTATGTTTCTGATGATTTTCATCTTATTCTCCCTTGTGCATAATTTTATACATAATTCATTTTGTATCCAAGGCAAGAAACATAAATCAACTCATTTCTTTGGTGTTTATTTTATTAATGTTTTTAAACATCCTAAAAATATGTAAAGAAAACTAAAAGTGACAAAAAATTAACACAAAAAAATATTACAATTTTCCTAGTTTACATAAACTTAGCAAACAACAGAATTAGATTTTCAGAAATAATGTTTTCTTATTGTACATGTTTACCACAAAAATGACCTTTTTTTAAGAATAAATTTGTTTTTAAATATCTGAGTAAATTAAGTCTTTCACCCTTAATTCAACTTCCTAGTTTCATTCACCCCCGAAATGAGTGAATTATTCGCCAGTTCAAGAAACACTGAACTAAAGGGTTGTTAAGAGAGAGAGAGAGAGAGAGAGAGAGAGAGAGAGAGAGAGAGAGAGAGAAGACACGAAAAGTAGAATTTGGCTTTTTACATTTCAATTGTGAACTTTTTCAAAAGCGTCACAGAACTTACACATAACTGATTCTGTGACACATTACACATCTGCGAACCTCACCGCTGCCGCTGTGGGGCAACCATCGACCAGTTCGGTCTCCATCCCCTCTCAGCACGGGTCGCCTTCCTCACCATGCCGCCCTCAACGACATTATTAAAAGGGCGACTCAACACCACCGGAATTCCCGCCGTATTGGAGCCAATTGGTTTAGTTAGACCATGGAGATGGTAAACGCCCGGGAAGGATAACTTTTGTTTTCCCATTCTCATCCGGCAAACCACTAATTTGGGATGCCATTTGCAATGATTCCTTCGCAAAACGGCAACCTGATCTCGTCGGCCATTGAGCTAGGTATTATCGCCCGACAGGCCGAGGATCGGAAGATAGCCAAATATCGCTCACTGATCGATAGATACGAGTTTGTAACGGTTGCAATCGAGACGTCTGGTTGGCCCCAAGGCATTGAAGCTCATTCGCCGAATAGGTTCCAATGCTGCCCAACGCCACGACGAACCGCGACGAGACCACCAGGCTCTTCCAGCGTGTGTCCATGACAGTCGTCCGTGCCAATATGTTTTCCATAATGACAGCGGGGACAGACAGAGTTGTCCGTTAAAATAAAAATGACATATTTGTATACATATAATCACAAAAGAATTGTTAATCTAAACTAAAAATAAAAAATTAAAATATCGAAAAATAAAAAATTTAAAAAATAATTTACTCAAAATATGCTTTTTTCTCGGAACTGAAAGAATAATCGGAGGGGTCCCGACGCCTACTTTGGGAAGCCCTAATCTAAGACAATTATGTCTTAGATTAGGGCTTCTCATAGTAGGCTTTGGGGTTGCAGAAATATATGAAAATCTTTTTTTAAGAATACTTATGTAACTAGTTTGTTTTTTTTAAAATCCATATACAAAAATTCATTCCTTATTGTAAAATGGTTCAATGTTATTCAGTTTTTATTTTTAAATAAATTTCCTTTTTTAAAGTTTTATTGATTTATTTTTAAGAAGTAATTTTTTCCCGTAATAAACAACGTAAAACTTAATATAGATTATAAATACGTTGCAAATTTTTACAATTTTTTGGTCTTTGCTGGTTTCTATGTTTAGTTACTGTTAGATTTTTGGCCATTTTTTGGCGTGTTTTTGACCATTTGGGGCGTTTGGGGGATATTTAAAAAGATTTAGCGCTATTTTAGCAACACTAAGCCCTTCTATTCACGTCCCCAACCCCCCGGAGTTAATGGATGGCTCCCCTACTCGCTGTACCCTGGCGACGGGCCTGCTAAAGACTAATTATATATAGTTATAAAAGCAATAGGTACTCTATTGCTTTTATAACAATGAGTGAGGGGTCGCGAAGAATTTCGTCTCATCAAAAGTGGCCGCGAATGAAAAAAGTTTGAGAAGCCCTGCCTTAGATCACTTAGTCGTCCGTCCACTGTCCTAACCACTGAGCCAATTTCATAATTTGCGTCGTCTGTCAAAGCAGCCAGTGCGCATGTGCAGGAGAGAGTTTATCTTCCGGGTCAAACATGGCTGCCCGTTGACACTTTAGTCAATCTAATTCTTTAAATTCTCCAATATTTATTGTTTCCAAGATGTTATGGGTAATATTTTTGGTCGCCCTGACACCTGTGAATGTCTTCTGTGATAAACAAGAGGAAAAACCCAGTTGTGGATGTGCTACAAGTCGTCAAAAAACGTCTTCTTCGTGTGGCAATCCCGGCGATAGCGATAACAACATCGACATTAGTAATAGTAATGACAATAAGTATTTAAAAAGTGAAAATAATGACGAAGAAGAAGACGAAGAAGTTACAATCGAGGAAGAAAAAGAAAAAGAAGAAGAAGTAGAAGTAGAAGAAGGGGTTGAGGGTTCGAATGAAGTTAAAGGCTCACTACACCCCAGGACTAACCAAATGTCTTTTATAACCGGTGGGACCTTCATAATGGGGACCAATAAACCAATATTTGGTGCTGACGGCGAAGGACCTGAAAGGGAAGTAGAGATAAGTCCTTTTTATATGGATGTACACGAAGTGAGCAATGCCGAGTTCGAACTATTTGTCAAATCTACAGGTTATGTCACTGAGGTAAAACAAAAAAAATGTTTATTTTTATTTTTACCATAAAAAACTTTGGCGAGGGTTTGGTGGTCCCGATTGGAATTCTGTGTGCGAAGATTTCACACCCGCGCACACTCGATGATGTTAAAAATGGTGCATAAAGAAATAAGAGAATTCATGAAAGAAAAACAAGAGTTAAATACATTTTGTTATTGCTTTAAATAAATTAAATTGTTAAATTGTTTTGCCTAGCGTCATAAGTTTTCGACAGATCGCATGTCTAAGTGACGTCAGCTGAATTCCAATCGGGACCACCTTCGCTAAGTTGTACCAAAAATGTTTATTTTTCTTGTCACCATATTTCTCTTCTTCAACAATATTAGTATTATTATTGGAATTCTTGCAGTTTCTCGCGTTGAATTATTAAAAATAAATCTTTCGTTAAAATCAGATTAGAGAACAACAGTAACACCAACTTTATTGACACAGAATATTAAAAAAAGATCGGAACAAACAATTTAAAGAAGTTGTTGGTACTGATTGATTGTAAAGTTTCGCACAATCTGTTAAAAACAGCGCACAAATAAAAACAATTTAACAATTTATTCAAAGGAATAACAATAAATTTATATATTCACTTGTTTTTTTCTTTCATTAATTCTCTTATTTCTTTTTATTTGTGCGTCTTTTTTAACATCGAGTGAGCGAGGATGTGAACCTTAACAATTTACAATCGGGTTCACCTTCCCTATATTGTGCCTTTTTCTTAATAAATTATTTTACATTTTGGACTCTATTTTTGTTTTATTTCTGATGCCATGTTTATTTATTTTTTTTGTTTCGGACGTTTTAACGAGGATTAACTAGTTGTTATAATATAATCCAACATTTGTGACCAATAAGACTTAATTTATTAAAAATGGTCGGTCTCACCTCCTTTGGATTTGAACAGTCTTGCATCAGAAATATAACGAAAAATAGTTCTTCGGACGATTGAACTCCTTCTTGTTATTTGTGTTGTAAACACGACATATTAGCCAGACAAGTACGGATTTCAGTCCGATGTGGCTTCCACTTCTCAACAAACCTAAACCCGACAAGACACAGAAACACCCGGGCCATGTGCTATAAGGGTTATCCCCTTTAAACATAACTTCTGTTTAACCCATCACACTCGGATTTTACATCTGAAGAAGGCCGAAGAATGGATCGGCCGAAATGTCGTGTTTACAACACAAATAACAAGAAGTCTGAAGAACCATTTGAATATTAATGACCCTTCTTAAAACTATAGAAAATATCAATATAATGTATTAGGCCAAAAATATAAGGGAGGTAATTCATGGTTTGGAATGCACTATTTTGAAAAGAATACTAAACTGAACTATTTCCTATTTTTCTTGTCACCATTTTTTTTTATTCGCTAATATTGCAGCTTCCCGCGTTAGATTATTAAAATATTTTTTTTTGTTAAACTAACTTTACTGGCACAGAATATTTAAGAAAATATCAATTAAAATTGGCAGATTTCAAGCATGTAACCGACACCTGATTTAAAAAAATGTATGGTAGACAATGCTTACATATATATTTGAGTGGAAAAAATAAACAAGATTAAAATGCATGACAGCTGCACCATGCAAAAAAAAAGCATGTTGTCGTCTGCAGCTCCCATAATTTGAAATATCAGTTAATTTACATAAACAGAATAAAATATATAAAAAATACAGGCAGTAATATTTTTTCATCATTTCACTATATTTAATAATTCATCCTTGTCATAATATTTTTATATATATATTTCAGTTGAACCACAACATAGAAAGAATAAAAAAATATACATTTAAAAAATATCAGAATAAATCGATAAAAATGATGAAAAATCTTAATAATATTGAGTGAAAAAAAGTTCTTTTCACAGATCAAAAGCCTGATTGATAATTAATTGAATAAAACTAAAAATTTGCTGAAGAAAATTATTTTACTTAATTTTCCTGTTTTTTTAATCCCAAAGTAAGATTTCCGTTCCAGCAGTTCCTGGATATTATTATAAAAAAGGTATACATAATTAGTATCTCGAGGAATATATCTGTAAAATGTGTAAAAATCAACAAAAACATCACTATATAAAATAGATAAATCATGAAATTAATAAAAGGTGGGGTAGGAATCATATGGAAAAAAATTATTCTTCTCCAAAATTTGGAATGGAAAATCTTTTTTTTTTTTAAATTCGTCCTTTAAGAAATAAGTATCGAACATTTCATTAAAATCGAATAATATGCAGATTTTTGCCAGATTTGAAAAAATTTCACATGTGTCAATTTCACGCTGAAATTTTCATCCATTTTGTTCATACATATTAATAACCATATTTTTATTAATTTATCTTTTTATTTAGGTTTTTCGTTTTTAAACTGCAACAAAAGTCAACAATTCTATGAATGCCAAAAGGTTTTTCATTCAGACCAAATTTGTATAGGTTCATAGCAAAGGAATGATAGATTGGGTGAAGAAAGAGAAATATTTTTTTAATTTTTTAATGTCACACTATGTCATATAATTCGTTTTTTAAATCTATTCTCGAAATAAAAAAATGTGTCATAAGAAAAAGCCCTCGTAATTTAAGAAGCTAAAACATTTTTTAACATTTTTTATCTCCTATTGTATACGTAGAGGTAATGACCTATAACTTATGGTGAACACAAATAGATACACACTTCTTGAAAACAAACGAAAATGTAGCAAGGTTTTGAGAAAACCAGTCAGTGTCCATTTTCAGAGAGTCTTTTTTTTTAAATCTCATAACAGCTTTACAGTATTCTTTTTTTTTTAATCAACTGGGAACAAATAGTTTTATTACAGAATCAAATGTTGCCAAATGCTATCAAAAATTGTGTAAACAATGTTGCCGGTTTTAATAATAATAATAAATGCTTTTATAGAAAGCACCCTTTCTCGTGAACCTCAATACTTAAGTCCCAACTGGACAAAAGCACTTGAAAACATGTGCAATCAATTGCAGTAAAAAATATATATTAAAGAAGAGTAAGAAGAAAGTGCAACTTAGCAATAAAGTTTTTTTTACAAAACACAGGACAGGAGTTACAGTTACAAAGTGTGTTTATTTCCTGAGTTCATATAATTGTGAAAGTCTGTACAGTCTGTTCTCTTTTTTGTTTTTTTCCAGGCTGAAAAATTTGGTAATTCCTTTGTGATGGAGAACTACGTGAGCAAACCAACTTTGGATAATGTTACAGAATCGGTGGGTAAATGGTTTTCTTGATCAGATTGCAATCCTCCCTCTCTTAGCTGTGCAGTAGAAAAACTTTTTCTAACTTTTCCGATTGTGACCCAGTTTAATTTTATACAACCGACTACAATATATCATGTGCAAATGCACTCTCATCTTGCAGAAACATAATATGATATATAATTTTCTTCCCATACATACATATTTTTTATTTCTTGAATAGAAAATTTAATGAGCATATTTTTTATTAATGTATTTCTTTTCAATGTTCACATGTGCATTATGTTGTCGTTTTTCATCTATACCAAGGCTACTATTACTGTTATGCAGGGCTCCAGACTAACTTTTTTCACCACCGTCCTGGAACCATCCCGAAAAATAATTTTAACCGTCCAGAAGGAAATGTAAACTGTTCCGAAAAACAATTTTAGTTTTTTTTTTTTAAATCCCTTAAAAAAACAAAAAAACAATAGATATCTTTGCCGGCTCACCTCTGGGACAGAAATGATTTAAAAAGATAAAGAAAAGATTTTTAAAAAAAAATCACTTCCATCCCAGAGGCGTCCTGGGGAAGATATCTGTTCATCCCACACACATTTTTACCATCCCCGGGACGATGCTAATTTCAAGCCCTGCTGTTATGGTTTAATAAGTTTAATAAATTAATTATTGATGTCAAAGTTTACAAGATTATTATAAATATTCATATTGCAAATCTTAATTAATTTCAATAATTAATCTTATTATTGACAAATCATTGTCAACAATATTTTTCTCACTTATTGTGAACTTGCAATCCTGTCAGCAGGACCTTGTGTCACGACTAGTGATATACCAGAATATCAATCCGGTCGGATATCCGGCACCGGATTCACATGGTGGCAGTGATAAGTTTTTGTGAATCTGGCATTGGATATCCAACCGGATTGATATTCCGGTACATCACTAGTCATGACCCATACTTTGAAGAACCCTGCAGCACAGGGTTTAATATTTAGACCTTTATTTCCTCTTTTGTTTTATGTTAAATGTGGGAACTGAAACCATTTCACCAGTAAAGCTTTCTAAAATCTTAACCTCTTACCTGCTTTATGGGACAAGGTTTGTGAGGTTCATTGGCAAAAACTCATCCAGAATAAAGAAAATTCTTTTTCTGGATTGAATCAAGAAGGACCCTGCAAATGAGCAGTCAGTCTAGTACTTGTGTAATCCATTCTAATTGTATGGCTTGGTTATACATTTAATTATTAACAAACCTCAAAGATTTGTATACAAGCTTTAATAATCCTGAATTATTTTTGGTACACATACAACAGTGAGGTCCAAAGATTTAAGACAAAAAAGTTATTTCCCTTTAATACACAGACTTAGACGAAAATAATCCCTTATTTAAAAACTGTTTTCGATCACGCAAGATGAGGTTAGAAAACAACAAAAGAGAGATGAAAGTGTGTATCAAGTAAAAAAACAAACTTTTTTGTCTTAAATCTTTGGACCCCACTGTTGTATGTGTACCTTATTTTTTATTAGATGAAGCATTGTCAACCCTTTAATAATTTTTGACTAGAATTTCTTTCATCTTAATTTTAGTTGCTTTTCATCCCAACTACTCAGACTGTCAGTCTACAGTGAGTAAATAAAGGCAGATCGGAAATAAAGTATATGCTCTAGACGAGACTCAATCTTGTGTCCTTTTTTAATATATATAAGCTCTTATGACTGGCAGGGAAAACTCTGATTGCGCGGAAAATTGAAGGATGACTTTAAGGGTTAGATTTGATCCTCTGCCAGCCATAAGACCCTCGTTTAGGGATTATCCTTTATTTCTGATCTGTGCTGTTACTAACTGCCATTGACTGACACTCGGAATAGCTGCAATGAAAAGCAACTGAAAGTAAGATCAAAGATTTAATAATATTTGATTGTTAAATATCGAAAAACTATCATGCATATTTATTATGTATTTTTTAAAACTTGTTAATATTCATCTATTCATATAATATAGAATCTATATGATATGAATAGATGAATATTCACTCGTTATAAATAATAAATATGCATCTATAATAGATCCATATAACATTGATGCAATATAACAGTGGTTCCCAAACTGGGATCTGCGGCCCCCTGGGTGTCCCCAAGGGATTGTTGGACATCCGTAAGTTAAGTTCAAAATTTCAAGAAGCTGCAGTGTAAAATGTATAATTACTTACCAGAAGACTGATAAAGATATACTTCCAGTAAGCATTCCCATGCAATGCATGGACATACTTACAGGAAATCAACACCTGACCAAAAAAAACACCAAATTCGTATAAACGTTAATCTTATCATCAAAATCATCATGCCATTAGTAAGAGAAAAATCTGATATAAAAATTATTTGTGTACACCTTATAGAACCAGAGATATTTTTTGAAAATACACAGACATAGTAAAAGGTTGTTACAATGTAACCAAAAAATAAATGTAATAATTTGAATTAAAAAAAAAATATCCAAAAGTTTTACACATTTTAAAAATTCTACAAAAAATAAAGCATAAAAACTCTCTAGGGATCCACACATAGTTTTGAAGATAATTAACGGGTCCGCGGGGAAGAAAAGTTTGAAAACCATTGCAATATAAGATCAGTTATTTCATAGACTCAAGTTAGGATTTCTCATGTATTTTTTATTTTCTCTCTCTTTCTCTCTCTTGGTAGGTGATGGCTGCACCTTGGTGGCTTTCTGTAAATGGTGCTAATTGGAAACAACCTGAAGGCAATGATTCAATAATCCAAGACAGGTTGGTGTTATTTTGTATTGCATATTTTAATCCCTGCTATTTACAATACACCCCTATCACTTTTTAATAGAAAGTTAATTTTCTTCTAAAGCAAACAGCAGGATTTTATTATTTCTAGTTGAACATTACACAATCAAAATGGATATTATCAGGTATTATTTAGGACCAAACTCTACAGCATTGAAACTCTGTTGTCAAAAATATTTTTTTGTAGTGTTGTACTCATCTTTGAATGGCAACATATTCATATTTTTGGCAACAGAGTTCCAATGCTGTAGAGTTTGGTCATAAATAATACCTGATAATATATGTTTTGATTGTGTAATGTTCCACTAGAAATAATAAAATCCTGCTGTATTTGGTCTAGAAAATTAAATTTCTATTGAATAGTGGTAGGTGTGTACTTACTTATGGGCGATACCGTATATAAAACTACAGTAGACCTTCACTAATCCGGCACTGGTTTAAAATTTCCCGGACGAATGTGACTCAGTGAAGGCTGGCTCCATCAGTTCATTCAGTGTTCCTGTAAAGTACATTACTTCATTAAAATTTCACTTGCTTTTCAGTTGATGCTTTTGTTTCCTTATTATTTTGTTGTATAGTGGGGCATCCTGGACTTGGATAGAAAGGAAAATCGAAGACTTGCTTATAAAAATATCTGGACATATTTTTATTACACAACATACATCTTTGTCGGCCGGAGAGTGAAGAGTGGGAGAGAGATGATAAGGAGAACCGCCAGTCTGTACCCAACAGGGACAGCTGTCTTGTGCCTTTCGGATCCGCTGATGTCTGCGTCTTCTTTTAGTGTCGAGATTTCTGTCCGTTCCGAGTTTTCTATTCGGGTCTGCTTTATAGTTTCTCTAACGCCTACGTGGTGTCAATCACTGGTCCCATCCTGTTTTAGACACTGACAATATTTAGACAATATAACTATTTCCTGAGGTGCCTGGGTTCACTTATATTTCCGCCCAGGTGTCAGTTAGTCCGGAAATACATATAACAATTTAACTTGTTCTGATTTACATGATATTTTAAAGGTATGATGAGATGATTAGCTATTATTTAAAGGTAATCCTTCTGTGATTTGGCATTTTCACTAATCCGGCACACGTTGGGTCCCAATTGTACCGGATTAGTGAGCATCTACATTATTTTTCTAAAAATAAGGGAGATAATAGAATTGAAATGGTGTTATGTGAAACCCTTATAATATGATCCAAGGGAGATAATAAATTATGAGAACTGAAGGAACTTGGAAAAAAACCTAATAAAATTTAAGAAATAGCCCTGTGTATAATCATTCTCTGCTTATACTCGCATCGAGGGTGTCATTCTGTACACATGGACAATTGTTAGTAAGACGCAATTCTGGCTTGCCAGGCCTGTCGAAGCTTTGTTTTGCTTACTGGACCTGGTATTCCCTAATGGTCACCCATCTAGGTACTGACCAGACTCAATGTTGCTTAACTTCGGTGATCTTAAGGTCTTTGGTATGACTCAGCAGTGGATTGAACCATGTCCTAACGAACTTGAGGCAAGCATTCTACAACCGCATTTATCTGTGTATAGAGATTTTCATATAAAAAATGATATTAAAATCAGAGTGGATACCTTTTCTATTTCCCCTGATCTGGTATCATCCTCTTTGTTGTTTTGATTACGTTTTGCCTTGTGCTCTCTAGCTGTTGTCATAACAACAAAGATGATGAGACTCCTCAGTAATTCATAATATTTACTAAACTTGGCTTAGTATGGCACAAGGCCAAACGAGGAGAGGAAGATTGTATTATGCCAATCTTCTAAGTGGAGAAGGCTGCCTGCTTGGAAAATCAGCATTCAAAATCCTGGATTTTAATATTGATATTTATGAAGCTAATCTGAGAACACCACAAGTCCATGACCGCCATTAAGGATCAAACTTACTACAGTCGTAATGGTCTATCTACTAGGTGAACTTGTTAACCGTTACAACACAGCAAGGAGCCCTTGATATTTACTGAACTTGTTAACCATTACAACACAGCAAGGAGCCCTTATATTTACTGAACTTGTTAACCATTACAACACAGCAAGGAGCCCTTGATATTTACTAAACTTAGCTTAGTCTGGCACAAGGACACAATTGTGGGGAACTACATGAGAATCAAACTCACTACTGTAGTAATAGTCTGTTAGACTAGCTTGCTAGCCATTACTCCACATGAGACACTTTAATCAGAAAAATTCATGGAATGTAATAATAATAATAATCAACTCAACCCTTTGATGCGACAATGCATATTGTGCAATGTTTGTCTCCATTTCGAATGATATGAGATTTGTTTGTTGGAGAGTTTTATTCATTGTTTCAGTAGCAATCTGGGTTTTTACAAGGCCAGTGTGCTGGCTCGACTCCCAGCCCTCCCAATTTATTTGAACAATTACTGTTCCCAATTTAACCAATTGAAGGCAGCAATCTGTAATATTATCATGGCACCAAAAGGAACTTGTAATATTTATGACAGTTTCTTGGATGTTGGGGATAAACATTCAACGAGAGTTTGTTTGGTTGTGGATAGTGTCAGGGTGTACAATGTGTCCGGACTTTGGGAAGACGGCCTGAAACGTAACAAAGGATCTAGACAGAGATGATTTCTCTGGTTATAGAATATACTTTTTATTCGTAATTCTACAGAGGTTCTTGTCA
>VCCN01007168.1:1182813-1193284 GCA_006491835.1 Architeuthis dux
ATATAATAAAACAGAAAAGAGCTACCACTGTTGCAATATAAACAACATAATTCAAAAATAGGCAAAAACATATTCTTTGAGTAATGCCACATGCAATGAAGAACTTTTCTTCCATTCTCGTATGTGTCTGGGGTACGGCAAAAAAAGTGATAAAAAAAACTGTTTACTTTGGTTGATAAGGGCTTTTATGTTCAGTTGTTTTTCAGGGTAAGTGAGAATGAATTGTCTGATTTTTTCTATTGCCATTTCATAAGGGTGAAAGGGGAAGGGCTAACAGAATAAGATGCAGTCATGTGTGTATGTGTGTGTGAGAGATTACTAATGTATGTGTAAGATGTAGCAGCGCTGGGAAAACTTCTCATCATCAACCTTTTAACATCAGCTGTTGGGCATAGACCTTCTCCACAGCTGCTATACCAACTTAGCTACAAGAACTTTCCAAGCAAGCCTTGTTGGCTGGGGCCTAGAATATGCTGACTGCATACACTGCAGAGGGGTAAGCACCCCACCCCTCAACAGGGACCACCTGTTTTTGCAAGATGAACGGTTATTTTTTCTAACTAAAGTCATAAGACTCTTGTTAAGGAAAAGTAACCTTTCACCAAAGTTGCAAGACTAATTAAAAAAAATAACCATTCACCAAAGTCACAAGACTCTATTTTTTGGAATTTTAAACGGATTTCAGCATTAAATGACCTATCAAGGGTTGATATACTGCTAAACAAATCAATCAATCAAGTTTGCAAGCTCGCAGAAGTCTATACCCAACCCTTAAACCAACCCTCTTTTCTCTGCCATGTTTTTTTTTGTTTTTTAAATAGTAGTATCAGAAAAGTAATTATTTTATTATTTATTAGATGAAGTATTGTAAACCATTATTATTAATTTAAGATTAAGGTAAATAGTAGTAAAGAAATTAGTTGAAAGTTGAACAATTTAACTGTCAAAAATGGATTGCATCATAAAGACTTATTTGACCGATCACTGTTAAGAAGCTAACATTTTTTACTTTCATACTTACACAGTATTTTTATTTGCTCGAGTCCTAAGCCAGCACAACAATGACTGAGTTTTAGTAAACAAAAACGATTATTTTATTTTATTTTATTTTTATTAAATCAAGTATTGTAAACTATTTTTATTAATTTTTTTTACTATTTACATTCATCCTAATTTTTAGTTTGTTTAATCACAATTTCAGTAAGGCTGGCACGGCAGTGTTATTGTTTTGGTTTTAGTAAAAAAATGATCGATTATTTTATTATTTAATTTTTATTTAGACAAAGTATTGTAAACCATTTTTATTAATTTTTAACTATTATTTACCTTCATCTTAACTTTTAGTTGTTTTTTTAATTACAATTCAACTTGGTTTTAGTAAAAAAGCTATTATTATTCGAAGCTATTATTAATATTATTGTAAACCATTTTACACATTGGGATTTAAAACTACAAATTAAGATGAGGGTAAATAGCAGTCAAAAATTAATAAAAATGGTTTACAATACTTGATTTAATAAAAAAATAAAATAAAATAATTGTTTTTACTAGAACTCAAACAGTCATTGTTGTGCCAGCTTAGTACTTGAGTAAGTAGAAATACAGCTTAGTACAAAAATTAAAAAAATGTTAGCTTCTTTAGCAGTGATCGGTCAAATCAGTCCTTATGATGCAATCCATTTTTTTACGGTTAACAATACTTCATCTAATAAGAAAGAAATAATAAAATAATTAACTCTTAAATTCATAAACCGCTTGATACCGTTCCTAATTGCCCTTAATGTAAATTTTCTTATATGAAACTAAGAGTTTAAAAAGAAATGAACGAATAAAAAGCTAAATATCATCTCATTCTCTTTTTTTTGTTTATTTTTGCAGATTATATAAACAAGGCCCCCAAGGTTCGAACACCAATCGTGAGGGCCTATGCAGCATTCGGGACCGTTTTCAAATTCCAAATCCCAAAGAACACGTTCTACGATCAGGAAGATGGCAACACGAGACGGCTTACGCTTGATGTGGCCTACCGTTGGGAGCCACGACGACCCCCGACGACCTCAAACAGCTGGCTGGAATTTGATGAAGCGACCCAGACTTTGACAGGATTACCGCTGGAAGATGAAGTTAAACAAAGCCCGATGGAAGTGACGATTAATGCAATAGACAAAGGCGGAAAACTTGCTCAGGATGTTATAATGATCTACGTCAATTCGACCGCGGCCGACCTGAGTCCAGCGTACGAGTTTGTCATGAAGTTCGAGGTGAATGGTAAGAAGTTCCTGGCTGAACGGAAGCCCCTTAGAAACCTGATGAAGAGGCTTAGCTCATTTTTCGGGGATCGGGATTCGAGCTACATCACGATTCTGGATGCGAGGCCAGGGTCTTTGATTCTTACCTGGACAAATAACAGCGTACCGACAGATAGGTGTGATAACGAGACAGTCCACGAACAGAGAAGAAAGATCTTTGATGACAACGACCGCCTCAATCCTAAGTTCAGGAAATACATGTCACCGCGGTTCACTGTTCTCAGCGCTGAATTTAATCTGGACGGGGCGTGTCTGGACACCGAGGCTGGAACGATAGGTGATGCGGAGACAGGAGACATTGCAGAGGTTAACCCCTGGGCGGAAGCGATTATACCCACCGTAATTGCTGTGGCTATCGCAATCTTTATTGTTGTTCTAATTCTTTTGATCTGCAGCCGAAAACAGCGGCAAAAGAAAAAACAAAAGAAGAGCGAACAGCGGAATTCATACGAAGATCAAGATCCGGTCATGTTCCACAGCGAACGCTCGCTTTCAAATGCAGACCGAGGAATGCGTTCCAAACGGGCCGTTATTCTGCCTGGGGATGTAAATCCAAACTCATCCTTAAACCGGAATTTCTCCCCATATCAAGCGTCTGGATTCGGAGAACCGGATAATGTTTCGGAATACGATGATGTGGAGTCGGAGTCAGGACGTTACTCGTATAATAATGGCTCGACAAACCCTCCGCCACCTTATAGACTACCACCACCCTATTATCCAGAAAATGGGTCTTCTTATGTATGAATATAAATCATTTTTTTTTTGGTTAAAATAAATGCATTTAAGCTTTTTTTTTATACATCAGTTTCCTTGACTCTTAAATTCATGGACCGCTTGATATCACTCCTAAATGAGAGTGGAACTCTTCAATGAATGACATTTTTAAAAAATGGAACTCTTTTGTGAATCAAAAAAAAAAAATTTTTAATTCTTAAAAATGCAAGGAAGTAACTTTGATCAGAAGTTATTCCCCTTGATCTAAAAACTTTTCATATGAATTTAAGAGTTAACTCTTACATTCATGGACCGCTCGATACCACTCCTAAATGAAAGTGGAATTTTTTTTTAAATGGAACTCTTTTGTGAATTCTTTGGGGAAGAAATTACAATAAAAAAATGAAAACAAAACTAATAGAAAAAAAACCAACTTTGATGAATAGAATTTAAAAAAAAATGGAACTCTTTTGTGAATCAAATAAAAAAGGTTTTTTTTTAATTCTTAAAAGTGCAAGGAAATAACTTTGATCAGAGGTTATTCCCCTTGATTAAAAAATTTCATATGAATTTAAGAGTTAAGATTTTTTGGGGAAGAAATTAAATTAAAAAAATGAAAACAAAACTAATAGAAAAAACAACTATAAAAATATTAATAAATTAATATGAACAATCCATATATATAAAATGCAATGTGTATTCATATATATAAATATTTCTTTTATGTGTGTAAAAATTTTCAATGAGCACACAGATACTACACTCTGATCCTTGGCAGAGGGCTGGGGAGCAACACTTTGATCCTAGGCAAATTGCGCAGATACTCTGATCCTAGGCAGAAGTGCCGATCCATATACGTAAGTAATCCCATCATTATTGATGGGTACTAGTATTACAATATTTCATATATACTTATGCAAATATATGTATGCAAATACATAACAACATGAACACACACATATGCTGAGAGTGTAAAACTGTATGTGTGTGTATACACTCACATGCAGACATACCGAGTAGAATAGTGTGTATATTTAATATGCACACACACATTATCGCCCATAAATAATTACAACCCTACCACTTTTTAATAGAAAGTAAATTGTCTTCTAAACCAAATATTGCAGGCTTTTATAAGTTCTAGTGGAACATTACACAATCAAAACAGATATTATTAGGTATTATTTATGACCAAACTCTCCAGCATTGAAACTCTGTTGCCAAAAATATTTTTATGTAGTGTTGTACTCATCTTTGGATGGCAACATATTCATATTTTTGGCAACAGAGTTTCAATGCTGTTGAGTTTGGTCATAAATAATACCTGATAATATCCGTTTTGATTGTGTAATGTTCTACTAGAAATAATAAAATCCTGCTGTGTTTGGTTTAGAAGAAAATTAACTTTCTATAACATAGTGGTAGGGGTGTACTTATGTATGGGTGATACTGTATATACATACATACATTTGTGTGTGTGTGTGTGTGTTCATATAGATACTGTTTAGAAAACGGGAATAAAATTAATTTTCTATACAGTATATATTCACATACATGTATATATGTATATGATGTAAATACATGCCACACATACACACCTATATATAACTATATATACATAGAAACATAATCAGTATACATACTCATATATACATGCATATGACCAGTGGATCGATGTGGATTATAATTATTAGACTGAAGAGACAATTTGTGAAGCCATAAAATGGTGTTACCAGAAAGGAATTTCATTTGTAACACCATTTTAAGGCTTTCCAAATGTTCTCTTCCATCTAATACATGCATATCTAGCACTGTATTTTTGTTTTGTTAATCTAGGACTAGGTAGCCAGAAAATTTGAGTTAACAACATGGTGGCCAGATTTGGCCAGAAGGGGAGATAATCTGAGCTTTATCTCAGAGACTTACCCCCAATACAGGAATAGTATTGAATTTGAAAATCAAGTGAGTCTGGAAGCAGAATTTCAATACCAGCCTCTTGAGGTGGGCACACCTCAGGAGGTTGGTATTGAATCACTGCCTACAGACTCAATTTCCAAATTCAATGCTATTCCAATGACTGAGTTGGGTATGTCTCCGAGATAAAGCTTGGATTATCTGCCCTTCTGGCCAAATCAGGCATCCCTGGTTACCAATATGAAATGCTAGAGTAGAGACAGAAAAACTCACGCAGGAGAAGGAAAGATTACTTCCGGCCAGATAGACAGTCATATATTTGTTAAATATGTAAGAGTGCCTTCAGAAGAGCGATGCCTAGCAAAGCCAGCCTTCCAGATCAATGCTAGCAAGTTTTATCCTCACTGTATGCCCCACTATCATGGCCATGTGCCAAACTAGGCTAAACTTAAATATCTACTTATATAATTTGCCACATGATTTGTAATGTGTCAAGGGAGATAACTATTTAATGCTAATTAAAGAGTAATCTCCCTTCATTTTTTTCTTTCTTTGAAAATGCGTAAACAATCCAGGTTGAATTCTGGTTGAACATAAACAAGAAAATGCAGAGCATCATAACGTTTTTGATATTTTTTAAGTACAGTGCAATTGCAAAATTATTTAAATAAATAAACTGATTGCCATTGAACTATGGTGATCAGGTTCTCTCACAAGCCAATGCCAGTAAACTGGATTGGTGCTCCATGATTGTGGCCTTATAGTAGACTAGGCTAACTGCTGTAGATCATTGATTAGCAAACTAGTCTAGCAGGCCATGGCTAGTGAGTTTGATCCTCACTGGGTGTCTTACAATGGCCTATATTAATGTGACATTATTACTTATATAAAAACTTTGCCCGTCCTCAGAGTTTTCTGTCCGAATCTTGCCCGGGCTGGTACCAAATGCTGGCACTGCAACTGAGCTTAAACCAGCCTTTTTCAACCCTTTTAGACTCGAGGGACCCTTGAAATAATTCTGGTATCTCAAGTAACCCTTGAAATAACTTTGGTATCTCAAGGAACTTTTGAAATAACTTTCATATTTTAAAGGAACTCTTGAAATGACTCTCATATCTAAAGGAACTCTTGAAATGATTCATATCTAAAGGAACCCTTGAAATGACTTTCATATCTCAAAGAATTCCTGCATAAAAATATTATATGTACAGCTCACATCAGTGTGTTAAATAATTTATATGTATTATTTTGTAGACCTGTCTTTCTTGACCTTTTTAGACTGAAGGAACCTTTGAAATAACTTCCATGTCTCCAGGAACCCCAGCATAAAAATATTGTATGTATAGCTAACGACAGATCAGTGTGTTAAAAAATGTACACATATTATATATATATATTAAATCAACAAAAATTGATAAATATAAAAAAATCAGAATACCATAATAAGTATTTTATTATATCATCTGAGATTGTAGCTTGTTAGAAATGTTTCCTAAAAAAAACTGAAATTTATAACAATTGTAAGAAATGACAGCTGCTGGACCTTTTCTGTTGGTAAAAATTTGCTGCTCCTAGTGTCAAATGTCACCGAGAGACAAGGACTGCTACTCGTTATATAAAAATATCTCAAATCAAGCAAAATTCAGGTGTTTTTTTCACGCATGTACAACATTTTCATGGAACCCCTAACAATCTTTCGTGGAGCCCTTGGCTGGCTTAGAGAAATGGTTAGCAAGCTTGGCTTACAAGCCATTGTTAGTTAGTGTGAGCCTCACTGGGTGCTTCACTATTCTGGCCTTGTGCCACATTAGCTACTCAATATGTTCACTTTTAAAGGTTGTAAATATTAAGTTGTTACATATGAAATGTTGTTTTTTGAATAGTAAGATGAAATATTATTATATATATAATATAAAATATTTTGTATTACCTTCAATTCCACCTCTAATTTCAAGTTGTAGTTGTTGTAGTAGTCTTAATTTGAAAACTTTGATATTTTCTGCTGTCACAGTTTCAATTTTCATTGAATTAATAGAAAGATGCAATTACCAGAGGCAGTGCTTGGGACCCACAGACATCGCAACTGCGGGTGGGGGTGGGGTCGAAGCTCTGGGGGCACAATATATCTGAGGAGCCCTGAAAAATCTAAAAAATAATCTAAAAATCTAAGGAATAATATAAAAATATCTCAAATCTAATCTAAAATCTAATCTAAAAAGATAATCTAAAAACATCTAAAATATAATCTAAAATAATCTAAAAAGTAATAAAAAATTTGCTGGGAGGCGCGGGTGTAATCAGACCTAGTGCCGCCACTGCAATTCCATTAGTAAATCTTTCACTTTTAACATTATTCTCTGTTATGTAAAAGAATACAATATTTCATGTGTAGCAACCTAATATAAAACAGAATGAAACATGTCTACATCTTATCCTAAAAATATTATCTTAGCTTTAAATAAAAAAACCAAAATAAACAAAAAAACATATATACATTGCATAAAGCAGAGGTTCCCAACCACCAGGCCGCGGACCACTACCAGGCCACAAATCATGTGCTACTGGACCGCAAGGAAACAATTATTTGGCGATATTTCTTTTTAAAATAAAAACAAATTCGTTTCCTTGGATCTTATTAAAATTGTTAGATAAACCCTTTAAGAACCAAAATTGAGTATATTAGTCACCGACTTATAGTTGACATATTACCTATATTTCGGTCGTGATTAAGTCATCCCCTACCCAAAAGAATATTGTCTATATTAAACCAGTCCGCGGTACCAAATAGGTTGGGGATCCCTGGCGTAAAGGATGAAAGCAACAGAAACATACCTGCCATATACAATTAATAAATTAAAATGTTTTAATATTTTTATTAATATTTTGAAAATTATTAACTCCGTATTTTTTTTATGTCAAAAAATTTATGTAAATAAACACTGAAATATAAAAAAAACAAAATCAATGACTTTTGGTTGTTTTGGGAGCGGCTGACGAGATATCTTGTGTGAAATTTCTTTGTCCTGGTTTTTGTTTTGTTTTACTAACAGTGCATTGGATAGTGATTGGTTACTGGTAATCTCCAAAAACTTTTTTTCAGAATAACTCCAGGTAAATATCACTCCATATTCTGATGGATTCAAATACACCAACATTTTTTTTTTAACTGTATAGTAAATTCTGGTTATTTGGGTCACTGGTTAATCGGGTTATATATTTATTTGGGCCAAGTCTTCAAAAACCAAAATAAATCAAGAATTTTCGTGATAATTTCCTACACTTATTTTAGCCAACATGCCATTTACTTGGATCACGGGTTAATCGGGCCAAAACTAAATCAAGTAGATTTGTATTAATTTCCTTCACTTATTTTAGCCAACACGCCATTTACTTGGGTCACAGGTTAATCGGGCCATGAATTTTTTTGGGCCAAATCTTCACAAACCAAATTATATCAAGTATATTCCTGATAATTTGCTACACTTATTTGGAAAAAATAAACTTGTCACCAGGAACCTCTCCATTGCACTAAGGGGGATAGGAGTAGGGCATGCCCTAATGTCAGCAACAATAGCCAAGGGAACCAGGCCATTTCTGGATGATCCACAATACAACCTTATGTTGTATGTGGATACCCTACATTAAAAAGATCCTGTGTCACATTTGTCCTAGTTGGTTGCCAAATACCCATAATTTTCTGGCCCCCATCCCCCAAGAAATTTACTCACTTTTCATACATATTGTACACCTGAAGAAGGCCATAGAATGGATCAGCCAAAGCATTGTGGTAGCAACAAAAGCAACACTAGCATTCCAAGGGAAATTATGAATCACTGCCACCCATATATGCTGCTTTTTATCTTGTAAATTAAGCAGTGGTGGTGGTACCGTTACCTTGATGAAAATACTACCAGCATCGTTTGAATTATAAATTTAGGATTTTTAAAAAACAAAACAGGACTGGTTAGTCACTCAATAGAAACTGTCACATGACCAATGTCTTTTGGCAGCATGTTGGGGGTGATCAATTAAAAAATTGGAAAAAGGGGTGATTATTGAATAAGTTAATTTTCTTAACTTTTTTGAGCTGTGATCACTAAAAAGTCCAAATTTTCAAAAAACAAGTTTGAATGCTGCTGGACACAAACTAAGGGACCAATTTGGCATGAACTTCCATTGTAAAACTTTTTTAGGGTGGTAATTTTCAAAAAACAAAAGAAAGCATTTTTCCTACTCACTGAGGGGAGTGTGTGTGCAAAATTTCAAGTTTCTACTATGAACGGTCAGGGCTGGGCGAAGTCCAGATACATAGGTAGATACATAGATACATATGATAATTATAATGACATTTATTAGTTGAAAACTTATATTTGCCTGGCACCGGTGTGAGCGACTAAATCATAAATGTGAATAAAGTAACAAACTCTGTGCAGAATATTTTCTTTATTTACATTTATGATTTAGGCCGCTCGTTTAGCAGTCGGTCACACCAGTGCCAGCCAAATTCTCAACTAATAAATGTCATTATAATTATCAAATTATAAAAATTATCCATCATTTGATTTCATACTGTCGACATCGAGAGCCACATTATGTTCGTGCCTAAAATACAAATGTGAGAGTAGAGTAAACAAAGTGTAGGATTAAAAGACTCCTGCCTACCATGAGATCATCGTTAGCTCAGTCGAATGAGCAGTACCTGCGTATAAAGCTAGCTTCCAGGGTGGATGCGTGTTTGATCCCCGCATGGAATTCATTTCTTTATTCACATTTACGATTTAGGCCGCTCTTTTAGCAGTCATTATAATTATCATATTCTGTTGGATATAAAATTACCCATAATTTGATTTCATAGATACATATAAATGTGAGAACACATGAATAACCTAAACCCAGCAACAGTGTTTAAACCGGTCTGTTGTGGGTAGCAGCGATTAACAAAGAATGAGTTCAATAGTCCAATAACAACTCTTCTCAAAATTATAGATATAAAACTTTAGGTTTTAACTGCTTAACTGTTTCAAATCGTTCATGTTTCAGACTGTATAGACTTTGTACTAAAACCAAAAATGCACATGTTTAAATTATTTGTATTATTTGCATCGCATAACTGGGAGGGGAGGCATCTTGATTGCAAGGGCGTATCTACTGGAAAGAGCGTCTATGGCCAGCAATTGTGCCCCTGTCCGAACATCTGGTAGGGTGACACCCATCTTTTAGATAACTTTACCATAATATCAGGTCAAGCTCGTTAACCTTTTGATTAACCAACATGAAAATAATAAGTGGTTTAACAATCAGGTCATCCTAGTGCTTCTCACCCATGAATATCAAAAACAGATCATACATCTGGAGAAAATTCTTTTATTGGCATTTTATAGATTGCGCAGGATGGTCTTACTGCCAGTTGGCACTGAGCTGCGGTACTGTGAGCTCTGTGATCATGGGAGTCTCCAGTATTGTATTTGGACCTAGTGAAAAGTGAAAAGATGTTGCCTAAATGCATTAGCCAGACATGTACGGATTTCAAC
>VCCN01007168.1:1246003-1257407 GCA_006491835.1 Architeuthis dux
AGAAAAAGAAGAAAAACCTAAAAATGCTGTTCTGCGGAATCTTCTCGTCATTTAATGCATTATATTACAGTTTACATTTAGCTGGAATGAGAGTTGAAGTCGGTACATTTTTACTGACTCCGAATCCGACTCCAGTAGCCCAATAATTGCTTCCAACCCGACCCCACATCCCTACCTGTCACCTACAGTATTTTAAATGAGATTATTACTTTGCATGTTTCTACATTGTCAAAATTAGGGCCATTCGAGAACAGATGGAATAATCAATATAAGAGGGGGAAATTGCTTTTTGGGTGCCTCCTGTCACACAGTGGTGAGCAAATTAATCTCACAGACCAGTTCACTGAGTGCACAATGGTGGTGAGTTAGACTCTTACTGTGATATATTCCACTTTCATCAGAAGCAAGTTTGGTCTGTGATGTCTGGTGCTACATGACCCATGTAGCTCTCAAGGAAGTGGAAAATGTTCAGTCACAATGTTATTGACAAATGTACCTTTGCCGCCAGCCTCGTTGTGAGGCTATAAAAAGACTTTCTTTTCCTGTCGGCTCCAAAGGTTATTTGTTATTTCGTCTTTCCGAGTGGAACTTTTTATTCGCATCAGTTCCCTCCCCTTGTGCCGCCTGTCGCGAATCTATGTGAAAGTGTGATTAAATGGACGGAATAAATCAGCGAAAAACATTCGACACATTCATCATCGTTTGTGGTGTTGGTCAGAGTAAAGGTGGTGGTGTTGGTGGCGGCAGAACGGGGTTGCCGGATAGTTGGAGATGGTTCTGGCCAAAAAATGGCCAAATGGCCAAATGCCAAAATCATTTATAAAACAAGCCTGGCTGCTGCAGGGTCAAACTCCACTCCAACTTCTATTCCGACTGAAGATGATTATTGTAACTTTTGTATTGTATATATAATCTGAAATCAAATGATGGATAATTTTATATCCGAAAGAATATGATAATTATAATGACATTTATTAGTTGAGAACCTATATTTGCCGGCGCCAGTGTTAGCTCAGTTGGTACAGCAGTACCTGTGTATAAAGTAGCTTCCGGGGTGGACGCGGGTTCGATCCCCGCATGAAGTTTGTTTCTTTATTCATATTTACGATTTATGCCACTCGTTTAGCAGTCGCTCACACTGATGCCGGGCAAATATAGATTCTCAACTAATAAATGTCATTATAATTATCATGTATAATATAACAAATCATAACATAAATTTTCATAGATACGTAAGAGTTGTCAATTTGGCTCATTCAGTAAGAGAGTTGCCTACTAATCACTTAGTCGTGGTTACAAATCACGATAGGGAAATGTTAATTTTATATATCAGTTTAGTTTAACCTGACAGGACAGACAAACAGTGAAGAGTTTACTCCCATAAATTAGGTGAGGATTGTTCTTGTTCTTGTTACAGTGGAAAAGGTCAACTCCAGCCTCCGACTTTGACAACATTGCAATACACAAAAAAAATAAGAATTTATTAAGGCCATCCTTTGAAACTGGAGAACGGAACATTTTTGGTGATTTCAACTACGGAAGACCAATCGCGTAAAAATCTCCTGCTTTAGAAACTGGTTTCTGTGGAGCAGAAATATCTTCCAAAGAATTATTTCATGAGTTTTATTTTTTGATTGATTGATTTTGTTTAGCGGCATATCAACCCTTGATGGGTCATTTAATGCCAAAATTAGTTTAAACTTCTGAAAGTCTGAAGTTTTTGTTTTGTTTTTTTGCGACATTGGTTAAAGGTTATTTTTATTTTTTATTAATAGACTTGCAACTTTGGGGAAAGGTTGTTTTTAAAAAAATATATAGTCTTGCAACTTTGGTGAAAAAACAAGTGGTCCCTGTTTGGCGGTATCCTACCTTTCTGCAGGGGATGCCGTCGGCGTATTCTAAGCCCCAGCTGACAGGGCCGTTATTCTTTGGATGTCTCATTATTATCCACTGTAGTAATATAATATTAAATAGTAGGTGATTGTTACGTTTTATGTGTAAGTTTAATCTGTATTCGTGCACTTTTGTAAATTTAAATTAAAAACTTTAAATTCAGAAATGACCGCAACTAAGGTGCGTAAACATTATATTATTAAAAGCAGGAGATTTTTACGCTTATGGTCTTCCATAGCAGAAATCACCGAAAATGTTCTGTTCCCGTTTCGGAGTATGGCCTTTTATTAAAAATTCTATCGCAACAATGTCAACTTTACTTTTTTGTTCCATACGAATGACAGAAAGTAAGAGTCCAATTTAGTATTGCATAACCATAAAAAATTGCCGTTTTTAAAACTGATCATTTTCCTGAAGAGACAGGTCTTATGGATAAAGCCCCAAAAATTTCTTGCAAAAATTCTTTTTTTTTCTTTTTTTTTTTAAAGAAAATGTTTAAAGGAAATAAAAAATTAAATGTTGCCAAATGCTTTTCAAAAGGGCCAAATGTGGCCACAAAATGGCCAAAATGTAAACCCTGCAGCAGAACATCTTGTCCGATGCAGAAAAGTGTGAAAAAAAATGGCCGTTTGCCTTCCGAAACAAGTGTCTGTGAAATTTCCTTGCCTCGGCCAACAATTGTTGGAACTCTAAAATGACGATGTATCCATCCAGGAAATGTGATTGGCTTTTCTCCATCGGGTTCGAGCCAATGCCTGTACAGAGCGACTGCTGCCTTTGAGTTTTGTAACAAACTCAACTAAAATTTTGGCATCGTTTTTGTTCAATGTCATTTATCTATTGTTGCATCTCTTGTGAGATTCTGAGTAGTGCCCTTACACTGGCTACGGTTTCAGCTGTCCCTGCTCGGGCTCCGCATATCACATCGGGGTGTTGGCCAGGAATTTGATTTCCTAGCCATTTTATAGGATTGGGAAGTTTTCCGAGGTCTGCATTTTTGTAATTTAAAAAAGCCAAAAATGGGCAAAACATGCCAGAAAATATGGCTAAAAGGATAATATTACTGAAGTTCATCAGTTTGACCAATATGCCGTTTGTGTTGACGGCGCCGGACAAGTCATTATCCACAACCTAAATCCTTAAGGTACAGACACCAATCCCACGATACTGCATTGCATAACCATTTCCCAAGTCTACAGTAACCTTGCATCTGTAATTGGCACTGCCACCCCTAACATCACTGCCTGTATCAGATCTACCACATACACCCACTCCACGGAATAGCTCACTCAGTAACCTGACGAACAGCCACAGCCCACCGTTGACAGCCACCAAACTCCATCACCGACCTCAAAGGTTCACTCAAACTGACCAACGAGCCTAGCAGCAGGAGTCCTGCACCAGACAGCTCACATGCTCGTTCGATACCTCCATTGGCACTGATACGCCTAATGCATTTTAACAAAAGGGGACTTAAAGAATGACATCAGCTTCAATACCCAACGAAGACATGGGGGCGGATAGACAATATTACTAACACTAATGTATTCATATTCGTTTCAGCTAATCTGTGCTCATCTTATATTTGTTTCAGCTGTGTTCATTCATCCCCCGTTATTCGAAAGTTGAGCGTTTCTTATAAAAACCTTTCGGAAGTCGAAATGGCATAAAACGGAGAAGCAATTACCATTAATTTATATAGGAAAGGTTTATTGAGCTTTTGATGGTATGTTAGGTCGATTTGTTAGGGTGGTGGGGGAACAGGAGACTGGGGTGTAGGAAAGAGAGGAAGAGGGTGCACACTATCTCTATAATGGATTGCTGCAAAACTAATGCTAAATGCTGTTTTTGCTTTTCATAACGATTGCAGTAAAGTTAATTCTATTCCGTTACGGCCAAATCTCGATGGACACACCTGTTCTGGAACAATTGCCGAAGTTAAGCAACATCAAACCTGGTCAGAAACTGGATGGGTGACCGTCTAGGAATAAGAGGTGCTGTAAGCCGGTGGGGATCATGTAGAGAGCCTCCAGTTAATTAATCCTGTTAATCTTCTTAAGAGGATGACCGATCTCTGCAATATTCTTAATAACACTAGCCTGAGCCCCACCCCACTGACTGGCCCTGGCTGCGAGCGACAAGAAATGAATGAAGGAATTCTATTCCCAGTCTGTTATCTCAGCGTTTTGATTGGTTAATTTTAAAATTCCAATTCTGTTCATTTTATCAATTTGTGTGGAACCTTTTTTGAAAGATCAAATATCAAGATTATGAGCAACTGAATTTTAATAGAAACCAGTCTGGTTAGTTACTCTATAGAAACTGCCATGCGACCAATGTCTTTTTGGCAACATGCAGTGTTGTGGGTGATCAATTAAAAAAATTGGGGGGAAAAAGGGGTGATCAATGAATAAGTTACTTCTCTCGCATTTTGTAGGTCAGTGATCACTAAAAAAAAGTCGGAATTTTCAAAAAAACAAACCTGAATGCTGCCGTACACAAACTAAGGGATCAATTTAGCCTAAACTTACATTTCAAATTGAACCCACCACTAAAAACTATTTAGCAAGGGAATTTTCAAAAAACAAAAAAAAAACATTTTACTAAGCAGTAAATGTTGAAATTTTCAGCCCTCTAGCTCTATTGGTGCAGACAAAAAATTGGGGCAAAAAGGGGTGATCAATGAATAAGTTACTTCTCTCGCATTTTGTAGGTCAGTGATCACTAAAAAAACCTGAATGCTGCTGTACACAAACTAAGGGATCAATTTAGCCTAAACTTACATTTCAAATTGAACCCACCACTAAAAAACTATTTAGCAGGGGAATTTTCAAAAAACAAAAAAAAAACATTTTACTAAGTAGAATGTTGAAATTTTCAGCCCTCTAGCTCTATTGGTGTGGCCTGTACGTGCATACATAGCCAGCCAACTAGACCAACTTAAAAACTGAAGAAACCCATGTTGACGGTTTCTAATTTTGGCTATTTCATTCGGTTTCAGCTGTGACATGAACCATTGTAACCTTTTTGTTTCTATAGCCTGGATTTGTCTCTGCAGTGTGGCCAATTTAGATGGCTTTCTTTTTAATTTTCCAAATCTGCAAATCACTCCCAAAATCAAAAAAATGAGAGAAAAAATCAATGAAATTGGCAACACTGGACGTCCAAATTCGAAAAATAAAAATAAAAAATCATCAAAACTGCTTTTGAGATGTGACTCCCTTTCCCCTAATGTGATCGTAAAGTACCATGTTACCCAAATCTTCACGGTGGCATTAACTTTTTGCCCAGTGGCTTCTACATTACGACCCAGAAAAGCCTCCTTCTGAAGAATGTAGTTTAGTGATGTCACATAACAATCGATTATATTTCTGTGGCAGAATGTCCCCTGTATTCTTCTCAAAGGCTTGTAATGTGTGCAGCTAAAAGTGCTTAAAGCAATGTATATATGTTTCATTGTTCTCTCGTTATACCCACATTGAGAGTGTTGCAGGGTTAGGTACATACAGGCAATTGTTGGTAAGACCCACTTCCGGCTTGCCAGGCCTGTTGAAGCTTTGTTTGGCAACTGGTATTTCCCAATGGTCACCCAACTAGGTACTGACATTGACAAGGCTTGACATTGCTTAACTCTTTCCTCCCTAGCAGGCATGTTTGATTTACTTGTCTGACTCCCTTCGCCTAACAAAGTGTGCCCTGAAACAATTTGTTGATGAACCAAAAAATACAATGGGCAGTAAATAAATTGCTCTTTTAATATTAAATGTATGCTTACTAAATTTTCAGTGATTATTCCCAATGTATCACTTCCAAGTCCAGTGAAATAAAACCATGGAAAAGTTAATTGAAAAAGGTATTATTATCGATTGATTGGCATTGTTAGGATTTAAATTTGTGTATGATTTAAATTTGTGTATGATTTAAATTTAAACGTGTTTTTGGGTTTGTTTTTTTAGTAAATAGTTTAAATCAATTTTTATCATTTAAAAAAAAAGATTTTGTTGTTTATTTTCAATATCAATTATCACGCCTAGAGGTGTTATCAATGAGGAAAGAGTTAACATTGTTGAACTTACGAGAACCAGTATATCCAACGTGATTTGGTTGTAACCCCTTACCATTGGAAAGAGGTTTGCCAATCATTCCTAGACCTTGTGCTGAGTGCGTAGCGGTGAGTTATTGAGTACCATTTTAATATTCTTTGGTATGACTTGGTAGTGGATTGAGCCATGGAGTACCGACCAGAGGCAAGCACTCTACCACTGGGCCACAAGTGTTTTTTCTCTTAAGGCTGAAATATTTAAAATGACTAATGATAAGCAGAGAAGTAAAGTTCTGGTAAAGCCAGTGGGCAGCGATAAAATTTGAAACCTTAACAGTATACTAGATTTAATTGCGGTCAGTGCTAAAATGCAACAATTTTATTTTTTTTCAACTGATATAATTTGCTGTGTCACTATATATGTGATCATTGTAATGTAATGTAATGAAAGTTTTGACATATTTATAAATCCTACCTGTGATATCACAGATGGTATCAGAAAAATTCATAACCACTTTTCATAGCCAAAATGATTCATAACAGGATAAATCTGATGTTGCTAATCTATGAAACTTAATGATGTATCAAGCAGCATAAATAATTTAACTAAGTATTTTTAATCATTGTTTAATTTTTACAATGTTATTCAAGGCTTTTGAGGGCAATAAGTTAAAAATAATGGACCTCATCATTTCAGTGATAATTACTACACAAGTTTATTTTAAAAGATTATTTTTAACTTATTGCTCGCAAAAGCTTTGAATAACATTGTAAAAATTAAACAATGATTAAAAATACTTAGTTAAATTATTTATGCCGCTTGATACATCATTAAGTTTCATAGATTAGCGACATCAGATTTATCCTGCTATGAATCGTTTTGGCTATGAAATAGACACGGCTCTTAATTTGGCAATGAATTTGTCTGCTATGAATGTTCTGTAACTCATCAGATTACATACAGCTATTTTTATATACTTTTATAATGCATTGGGTTTTTAGGTAAGGAAATCCTAATTCTCATTGAAATAATGCTAATATGACTCCTTTTGGTGTCAGTGTACCAGAAAATAAAATCGGATTCATAATTTCATTCTCACTTTGTCATAAGACTGAATGATTCAAATCGTGCTTCCTGTAATTGCTGTGGATCGATCGTCCTTTGGCTAATATAATTCTAGTTGTTGGGCTATTATCCCAGTGACTGTACGCTCATTAAAGTAATCATTCTCAACATTTCCTTGTTGTAATGATGTGGAATGACTATTTTGGGTCCTCATCATGGTTATTCCAATTTCTGCAACCCTTCCTGATTTGCTGCACCCCTCCCTGTAGGCATGGCTTTGTGACAGAATACAGGACTGTTGCACTACATTGAAACCGTATTAAAAATATATATATTTACTTACATTTCAAAGATCACTACATATCACATAGTATTTCTAGAGAGTCAGATGAACATTTTAGATTTAGTAGAAATTTCTCAAACAACAAACAACTCATAGTATTTTCTAATTTTAATTATGTTTTTAAAATAGGGTGTTGAAGATTATTTTTTTTTTTTTTTAAACCCCTGAAAAGTGTCCATTACTACATCGAGACCGTATTAAAAATACTTTTACTTACATTTCAAAGAACACTACAAACACTACATTAGTATTTCTAGAGTCAGCTGAACATAGGAATTTTACGATTAATTTATAGCTGGTATCAATATTGGGCATTAATTGTTGGGGATGAATTTTCTGATGGCTATGAATTGTTAGGGGTGAATTGTATCTGGGGCTGAATTTTCTGACGGCTATAAATTGTTAGAGGTGAATTGTATCTGGGGCTGAATTTTCCAATGGCTATGAATTGTAGTGGTTGAATTGTATCTGGGGCTGAATTTTCCGACGGCTATGAATTGTTGGGGATGAATTTTCCGACGGCTATAAATTGTTGGAGATGAAGTTGCCGGATTCCGTGGCTACTAGTAATAGAATTAATTCTGAAAATGTTAAGGAGCTATCAGAAAGTAGAGCATTCTTACAAAACTTTGACAGCACGTGCCTGCTGGCAATAATCTTCTTAAAAAATCCCCTCACCCAACCATGGGAATTTTTGAGCTGCAGATTATCATTTTTATTATTTTACCAAATATTTTATGGAATCCGAGAGCAAAATGCTTGAAAGCATTCTTGAAGGAGTCGGCTTAGACAATCGATAACTGAGGTAACAGCTGATAAATTAAAGTTTGTTGTTTTTAAAAAAAAAATGTTTATAAAATCACTAACAAAATCTCCTGCGTGCCAATAAAATGTTTTCGCGTGCCACAGGTTTGAGAAGTTGAGCAGACCTTGCCCAGGATTCGTCCTGTGACCAATGACCAGCTTGCCCCAATATCTGGGTGACATCAGTTGCGAGGACTTGGTAATCATGGCCACATTCGCGTGCAGGACCCCACCCTAAAATAGACCTTGTGTCAAATATGCTGTCGTGGAGAGGCAAATAAAGAGAAAGTGAAACCGCGGTTGGCAATTCCGTAGATGGTGACCGTCTTTATGTACTATGACCATTGGCATTAGTCTTTCTCTTTATTTAGTTGTTTTTTTTTTACCAACTCTAAATTCCAAATAAAAAGTACCCC
Source organism: Architeuthis dux (assembly GCA_006491835.1). Classification (NCBI taxonomy): domain Eukaryota; kingdom Metazoa; phylum Mollusca; class Cephalopoda; order Oegopsida; family Architeuthidae; genus Architeuthis; species Architeuthis dux. Next base: position 1,254,568 of record VCCN01007168.1, read on the forward strand.
ACTCCAGTCTAACAACTCAAGGCAATATTTTTTACATGCCTCACTATTGTGGCCTTGTGCCAGACTAAGCTGAACATATATTAGAATACCCCCCCACCCACACACACACACCATGCAGTAATCGTTAGTGAGCTAATCCAGCAGATCATCACTACTGCGTAGTGAGTTTGATCCTGAGTGTCCGATTATTGTGGCCTTGTGCTAAGCTTAGTATTTAGAGCACGTCGCTGTAGAGTAGTGGTTAGTAAGCTAATCTAGCATATCATTACTATTGTGTAGAAAGTTTTATCCTCACTGGGTGTCCCAGACTTGTGGCCTTGTGCCAGACTAAACTAAGCTTTGTGAATACTGATAGTATGACCATAGGCAAGAGTTTTTCTCCTCTCTATAATAAGTAGCCGTTACCAATTCTAGATTCTAAATAAAGGTACCCCACTCCAGTCTAACAACCCGCAGCAATATTTTAGTAAAATTGTTGATTACTTTCAGCCATTATCTTTTAGATTGTACTTATAAGTCTACAGTCTGTCTGTTTCTCCGACTGTCTGTCCGTTTTGCTTTTGTCTTTTCCTTTGACCGAGGGGCAAATGAGTGCTTCCATGGGTAATTATTACCATTGAACGAATTCTTCCAGCCCAGAGCCACTGTCCAAAAATTGGTCTCTGATCTGGCCATCTACTGTTACTAGCTGGGCGTGGGAGGGTTAGAAGACAACCAATCAGATTGATGGACCATTTGCAGAAACTTTACACCACCCACCCAAGCCTTCAGCCAACCGGGGGACCTCTCCATTCCCCCCTCCCTTTGGCCAAACGTGTGGATCCCCCACCCCATTTCCATTCCATTTTCTCCCTGGTCACCCCAGCAGCCTCACTTACTCGTCTTCTCAGGAATGTATTGACCGTATTACTAATCACACTTTTAGTCATAGTTGGCTAGTACTGAATTTTATTCCTTTTAGTGGCTTGATTCTCGTAACGGACGGAAAGAAAAGGCTATTTCATTTGGCTGATAACCTGACTGTAACTTGAAATAAATTGGTTTTGCCATGTCGCTTCAGTGCTTTTATCTCTGTGTGATCAGCTTTGGTGCTCATGTGCATAGTTCCCTCTAAGCTGGGCAACCAGCGCACAAAGGATATTAATGTGTGCACAAAAGGTTAGTTACTTAAAATAATGTAATTAATTATTGTGCTTATACTTATAATTATAGGTAATTATACTTATCTCTTAACTGTTACCATAGAATGGGATAATTAAGAACGGATTTAGGCTATTTTTCAGGTTCTAAGGTTCACCAGAAGTTAAATTAATGTTGAAATACTTTTATTTTCAGCAGGCTTACAAATTAATTAGTTTTTAACTTATGTATTATATAAGATATTCTATAATGTTGGTAGAACAAATATGGGAGCTACTCAAAAATATGTTCTCAATTGCGCCATGGTCGGGGCAGTTGAGAACATATTGATTCGGAAGCTCAGATTTTTTGAAAACATCATAAAAAAGAAATATTTGAGAACAATAATTTAAACTACAACTAATATCTTTCTATCAAACATTTGCTGATTACATTTCTAAAAATGACTACAGCAATCTCTGTTTTAATTTCATAACCATATCCTCTTCGTTTGCTGAAGAAAGAACAAAATTTAATTTAATAAAATTTTAAGAATTTTGCACTATGAAATTATTTTAACTTACATAGATTAGTACCTAAAGGCTAATGGCATACTCTAGACCAGCCATGGGCAAACTGCAGCCCTTTTGACTTTCTGAATGGCACGCTTAATTCCATGAGGAAAAATATGTTTTATTAAAATTTCATCTAAGAAAAGTGGAACATTTTTTGAAGAAATGAGAAAATTCCAGGATAAGTGGACAAATGATTACTTCTTTGTTGAAGTAAAAAACAGACCAAGGTGTCTATTATGTTCTGAATCCCATTCCACATTTAAAGAATTTAACATTAAGCGTCATTACACAACTAAACATTCTGGGTATGATAAATTTAAAGGAGATATCAGAAAGCTTAAAATTGAAACACTAAAGAAACCTAAATACGCTTTTTTCTAAAAGGCGAAGAGAGCTCAGCGAAATGGTGCATGCAAGCTATGTTGTTAGCAAAAACGTTCCTAACAGTAACATTCTAAAAATTATTCTGATGGTGAATTTGTGGATTTGTGGCCCGGTTTATAATTAGCAATATCTCATGTGGTCCACTGCTCGAAAAAGGTTGCCCATGCCTGCTCTAAACACTATAAACAGTAGATATCCTGATTAATAACTGCTCAGTGGATCCCGTTCTCAATTGCCTCCCGATGTCCTCCATTACCCCATTCTATGGTTACTGATTCTGTGAACCGAAGAGTGTTAGTTGTTATTAATTTATTTCGACATCGCATCGCATAAAAATAAGAAATACTCATTGATGTTTTATAAAGGTCAACCGATTAAGTGGCCGGCCAGTTAATCTGGCCGATATTTGACATTTTGAGCGTCATGAGGCCGATTTTTATTTTAATAGAAAAAAGGTACCTTTTAGTTTAAAATTAAAACAGAACGGTTGAAAGAGAAGGGGGCAAAAAAATCATGTCATTTTTCATGAATTCAATGTTCTGACAAGGTTAGAAAGACTACATCGGCTTGGCGAGATCAAAGGGTTGACTGAGTCGTAGGTGGGATAGAAGTCTAGAGAGACAACTGTACAACACAGAGTGAGGTGGTATCGGGCAGTCATGTTGATTCTTAGTCTTCTTTCTTTCCTACGTAGAAGCTGTAGAAAAGAAACGTAGAAAGGGAAGATAGGCTTAGGCTTCTTGAGCTGTCGGCAGGAAGCAA
>VCCN01007168.1:1267309-1277358 GCA_006491835.1 Architeuthis dux
ATATATATATTTGTGTGAGTAAAGGCTTATCATCTTATTCTATTTATTCGCATGCTTTGTGAATGGCTTGCCAAAATAAATTCCTATCAAGGGGAAAAGAAATATTTTGGCATTAATATCAAGCAACTTGAATGAATCCAAAGTGACAGTCTATCATTATAAAGATACCAAGCGAATGTGACCTCACTTTATGTTCATTGGTTTTTCTTTTAGAAAGATAAAAATTCCTAACTTCTGTTTATAACTCTGGAACAAGATGAATAATTACTGTTTATAGAATATCTCTCGCTGGTATCAGGGTCGTCAAAAATGACAACTGTTTTATTAATTATGGAGGATTTATCGTCTAAGACACGGGATATAGATATTTATTGAAATATGGCAGATGAATAAGGTAATGTATAAACATGGCACCATTACATCTGGTCATCACATGACCTGAACAAGGAATACGAAACGCCATAATATTGCTCAAAACCCTGAATTATTGTGACACAGACCAGCCAAGCAACCAACACACACTGTATTATCATAAGTAGATGTTTTTTGTCCCTGGTGGAAAAAAACACGGGGACTATCATTCGCTATGGGTGTCTGATGACATTGTGTCCTTTTCTCAATTAGATAACTTTGTTATTCCTTAATATATCTCAATGAAATATTGAATGTAGGCTTGTGGATAGATTCTACATGGGGATGGTGAGTTATGGCCGATCTGATTGTTTGTTTACATTTCATAAGCAAAAACGATTTTGTTTACAATTGACCGATTTTGCTGAAATTTGGCTATAATGTTGACAAAACCCCAGGAATTGAAAAATGGTGAGTTATGGCCAATCTGATTGTTTACATTTTATATGTAAATACAGGGCTTGACTTTCAACTTGGATCGACTTTTACATAAGAATATATAGGGTCATTCCATGTCAAGTGGACTAGTGGTCCTCACTCGACCATCTCAGATTTTGCTCTAACTTTGCTCACATGTTCATTTGGGTTTTAAATGAAGTCCTTTAAAATTTTAGCTGAATATCTTTACTTGTTCAGTTACTATGGATCCAAGAAAAAGGACTACTTTGTTTGAAGCGAAGACGACCAAATTTTCTTTTCCATTTTCAACTAGCAACCATTTCACAAGAGGAACTTTTACTGCACTGCACAGGGTCAACTTCATATGTTGATTTTGAAAATGTTATCAGCCTAGCTCTAGAAACCATCATTTTTTCAGAAAAAGATGTCAAAGTGGGCTCCAAATTTCATTGGTATTTCCGAGAAGCCATTTTAAAAGTAATCATTACTAGCCAATTTTGTGGGCTCTGTCTGGCAAGGAAGAAACTGATGTCAATGCACTACAAAATGTTACAATCTGGACCTTTCTAGCTTTCTAGATCCTGAGATATAAGATATATTAAAAAATGACAAAAATTCACCAATTTTTAAAGACTGAAATGAACATGTGGAACAAGCAGCATAATTTTCTACCAAGAACCACTGAAAAGAGAAATGTTTAAAATACTTGGGGCTAGATTTTCAAGTTGGTGTCTTGATTCTTTCATGTTCTAATTAGAGGTTGAAATGACGGGGGTGGGGTATATGCTGGGATACAGCACACACCTACATCTCAATTTCCAACATTACCTTTACATCCAAAACCCATTTCAATCACTGGTCCTAATAGAGCATAGACATTTTGTTTAATGACATTGAGAATTTGGAATTTCAAACTCTAATGAACATATGAACAAAGTTAGAGCAAAATTTGAGATGTTCGAGGCACTTTCCCAAAATTGTTCCACGTGACACTGAATGACCCTAAATGTGTTGTATACAGTATTGCTTATATGTAATCAAACAAACAGAAATTTTGCTTGTATGGCTTGATTTGGCAACTTTTCCAATAGCAAGGTTAGTTAGCCTTTCCAATCTCCTTGATCAATGTTGTATAATGGCGACCTGTATTTCTTCTTCACGCCAAAAGAGATGATGAGAGAGAGGGAAAGAGAGAAGATGATTTCTTCTGGGGCTGCGGGTTGATGATAATGATGATGACGACGACTCTCGGTCTGGGTCTGTTGACGGGAGCTGATCTTTCTGTGGAGGGAAATTAATTGGGAGAAAGACTCTCCCACGTGGGTGGAGAGAAATGACGACAAAATTCAAGGATCTTCAATTTGAAATCTGGGGTTTTATTTCCGTCGATAAGAGTCTCCTCTGAGCCAGTTCGCAGATTACATCAAGGTACGGAATTCTGTTGCATTTAGTTTTCTAAATGAGTTGGTCACTTTTCTGAGTTACTACTACGAAAATCTAGGGTTCCTCCTCTTTCGACCTTTCGCTGCTGGATTCAAATCTCAAACTCTAACTGCTTCTAATTGGCTCCCTCCTCCCTCACTCATGACGGGAAGGGACGCCTCTTTGTGCGACCTGTTGCTAACCGCTTCAGATCTCAACTCCTTTCTATTTTTAACGGCTACTGGTAATACAATCTCTGTCCAGTTCGCAGTTTAACACAGCTCACATACGCAGTTTAACACAGCTCCCCCTATTTTCAAATCTGGCTCCTTTTAACGGCTACCGGTAACACAATCTGGGTATATTTCGTTACAATCAATTCTGAACAAGATTTTAGCAGGATAGAAAAAAAATAATACTTGGTTTGATTCATTTAACAATTTAATTCTTTCAAAAAAATGTTTCCAGAAATTTAGCATTCAAAACCACAAAATATGCCTAAATACATGCCTTGTTGTGCTGATTGCAATGCAATTTGGTTCTTCTGCGTAAAGTTCCTGTTTTTAACTCTCAAAACCAAGCCATACAAGCACAATTTCTGATCTATTCAAATTCTTATAAGCAATACTGTATATAAATTTAAATCTTTATTAGAAGAGTTCTAAACTATGATTGTTTCCAAAAGCTATGCAAATTGAATGTGGAGTAAATGGTATCAATTCAATCTTCCTAATCTTTTTAATTTTATATTTCTCAAAAGGAAGTTTGCACCTTGCGTGAAAAATTTAGATTACCAAATTTTCTTATCACAGAAATTTAATTTGAAACGTGTTATGAATAAACATCTGTAATAAATAAATGAAAAGGACATATATATGTCTATATAAGTAAAAAGTATATATTATCAATAATCATTAGGATGACGTTAACTCGTAAATAAGTGCTGAAATAAGAAGCAAAAATATAGCAGATAACTTGTCAGGTTTTATCAGAATAAACTTTTCACCTAAAAAAAATAATTCCATGGAGTATTTGATTTTTTTTTTTTTTAATCTTTCAGTAAATGAGTCTACTTTTCATTTTCGTTCACTTCCTGATAAGATAATTTTCTAACTTGCCGTCAAGGATTATTGTGGAGTTTCAAAGAAGAAAATAAAGGTCTGGTTAGACACTCAATAGAAACTGTCACGTGACCAATGAATTTTGGCAGCATGCCGTGTTGGGGGTGATCAATAATTAAAGATTTTGAAAAAGCGGGTGATCAATGAATATGTTACTTATCTCGCCTTTTGTTGGGTGGTGATCACTAAAAAAGTCTGAATTTAAAAAAACAAAAACAAGAGGACACAAACTACTGATCAATTTAGCATAAACTTACATTGCAAGTTGAAACCCCCCCCACTAAAAACTTATTTAGGTGGGGAATTTTTCAAAAACAAAAAACAGCATTTCTTCTAGACATAATAAGGAGTAAATGTTCAAATTTTCATCCCTCTAGCTCTATTGGTGCAGCCTGTACGCGTGATATGGGCCAGCTGATCAATTAAAAAATTGGAAAAAATGAATAAGTTACTTCTCTCACCTTTTGTTGGGCAGTGATTATTTTTAAAAAGTCTGAATTTTCAAAAAAAAACAAGTGTGAATGCTGCTGGACATGAACTGATTTATCATAAACTTGCATTATAAACTGAACCCCCCCACTAAAAACCTATCTAGGGGTACTTAAAAATCAACCCCAAAACTGTTTTTTCTAGACATAAGGAGTAAATGTTGAAATTTTCAGCCCTGTTGCTCCATTTATGTGGTCTGTGCGTGATACATACATACATACATACATAGCCAGCCAGACCAACTTGAAAACTGAAGAAACCTATGTTGACAGTTTTGGTTGACGGTTTCTAATAACCATGATTCTCTTCTGTGAATTATTTAGATAAGGATCTTTATCCTTGTTGTTTTTATCACTTTTCAACTGATGTTTTATTTTGCCTATCTGCAGCAGGGTAGCCAGCAGCTTTTCCTAAAAAGTCCAACATCCCACGCTCAAATAAACCCAGACTCTACACAAAAGAAAACCCAGATAACATAAACCTCAACGAGGCAGTTTTGAAATAAATTACTTTTATCTATTTATTAACAGTTACCAGTTAGCTAATACATAGTATTACAAATAAATCTTACTTCTGATACCATTCATTGAAATCTTTCTGTCTGTCCAGATAATATCTCTGAAAGTACTGAATGGAATTCAATTAAATTTTGTGGAAGGGTGGGCAATGATGTAAGGAAGAAGTAGCTAAATATTGGGGGCGGATCCAGGAATTATTTTTTGATTGAAAGATGTTTTTTTCTATACATTTATGTATACGCTCCTGTCTGTCCACACTATATCTGCAAAAGTTTTCAATGAATTTCAATGAAATTTTATAGAAGGTCAGATAATAGGCTACGGAAGAAGTGATTATATTTTATAACAGATCCATGCACAATTACCTACCCTACTAATTCTCTGAATTTAATTAGACTGAGTGTATTAAATATTATGTATGATATGGTCAGACTATTTTCCTCGTCTGTGTTCGTTTGTTCACAATATTTCAGCCGTGTACCCTCCGGCCTTCGTCAGATGTTCCTGGTTCTAAAATGTGGAATCACTGTTTAGAGCACATGCTCGATTGGTCTGGACACATCACATCCGTCTTTGTATATACCTGTATGTCGGGGTTGTGTGTTCGGTGTCAATTCTGAGTTGCTTTCCTTATGTTGGAAGATCACCTAGATTACCTACTCCACATAATATCACCAAAATTTCATGACTGTCGACATGATATCTCCAAGAGTTTTCAATGAATTTCAATGGAACGGTGAACAATAGGTTACGAAATAAGTGATTACATTTTTGGGTGGATCTATCCACAATTACCTACCTTACATCATAGTTATATGTCCATCCCACACAAGATCGACAAAAGTTCATGCCTGTCCACACGATATCACCAAAAGATACAAATGAATTTCCATGAAATCTTTTGGAACAGAGGACAATAGGCTACAGAAGAAGTGATTCATTTTTGGGGCGGATCCATGCACAATTACTTCCCCTATCAATGGCGTTGGCAGAGGTATGCGCTCTCTGAGTTCTCTCTGATTAATTCTATTTTTGGCTGACATGTTGTAAAAGTATTATTATTTTTTATACTGCTTGCTTAAAAGTGTGTGCAGGCTGACACGAGCCCAGCATACTATGGTTATCACATATGGTACCTATATGTCAGAAGTTGATTATAAAGTGTTGATTAAAGTTTCCCCCGTACTAACTACTAACTACTTAGAGACTAACATAGGCACTAACCAGGGTAGCCAGCAACATTTCCTCAAAAACCCAGAATCTACATAAAAAACAAACCCAGATAACATAAGACTCAAAAAGGCAGTTTTGAAATACATTATTTTTATCTATTTATTAACAGTTACCAATTAGCTAATACGTAGTATTACAAATAAATCTTACTTCTGATTTTATTACTATTCATCGAACGAAATCCTCATAAATTGGGACTATTTTGTTTCTTCTTTTAAGTTGTTTGTTCTTTGTTTTAACATTGTTCATTTGAGAAAGAAATTCTCTCTGCACAAACTGAGATTCAAGTAATAAAAAAACTTGAGAAACTGAAAACTATGGAAAAACTTAGATTTCATTCAATTTTAAAATAAAAAAAACCCCAAACCCAGACATGAAATAAATTATATTGAATTTCGGATGCTATTTTTTTATTATATTTCTGATGCAAAACTTTTCAAATACAAAGTAGTTAGGACCGACCTTTTTTTTTAAATAATTTATTTTTGTTTTACAAAGTTTTCTTGGTCACAAATGTTGCATTATAACAACTACTCCTTTTTTACTCTCGGTTAAAACATCCAAAACAAAACTAAACAATCATTGCATCAGAAATAAAAATGAAAAATAGATTCCAAAATGCAAAATAATTTGTTAGGCCAAAAAAATCTAAGGGAAGTAATCCAGTGTTTGGATTGTGATATTTTGAAAAGGATATTAAACTTAACCAAAGCCGTATTTTCTGCTTTGCATTTAGACTATTCAAATACATACCTTTTTTTTCACTTATTTTTCTGCTTCTCACGATCTTCAAGACAGAATAATCCAAGCAGTATGTTCAATAATTCATGAGATTTTAAAATATTTTGCTTTTATTGATAATTTATCTTATACGATGGCATTATTTTACACATGTGCTGTGAAAATAAATTTGGTCTCGCAACATTTTAAATATTTTAAAATTTTTCACTTAAATTCTTGTAAAGACGGTTTTGTTTTTCACCCGAGTGAAATGATAAATTCGGCAAGTTTTAAATGTTTTTTCTATTTTATTTCTTCTTTATATTGGTTTTTGGTCTGTGCAAATCGATCGAGACGTAGGCTGTCATTTTTGCATCTTATTAGAATTCACCAAAAGTCTGTCAGACCGTGACAGCCTACTGCAAAAATCGCTCGACATAACCCACATGAAATCTTCTGTGTACCGGTGTGACCACGGGAAAGGTTTTTAGCTAATTAGTTTTTGAAAATCACCTCCCAAAATATTTTTTCTGGGGTCGATTTACTATGTAAATTCATGCTAAAATGGAGACCTTTTCTGTGCACGCTTTTTCAGCTGAATCCACTGGGGGTTGATGAAAAACTGCTTATTCGTATAACATGTATCGTTCATAGAGATGAGAGGAGAGTAAGATGGAGATATCTACTGCTGATTGTAAATGCTTTATCTTGCAAACAGTAGGTACTTTGGTATCATTCATAGATGAGGGCTGAGAGTAAGAGGAAGAATGACAATCTATTTTCTGTTAGGTGGTGTGGATGATTAACATTTTCTGAGATGGTAGAAAATCTACTCTAAAAGTCACAAATATCACTTTAAAAAAATGTTAAATTAACCACTATCTGATTTCCATCTATCCATCTATCTATATATATAATCACTGCTACCCACAACTGGTTTATTGCTGGGTTTAGGTTATTCATGTGTTCTGACATTTCTTTGTATCCAGACTTCGCTCAGCCTTAACCGTTCATAGTAGAAACTCAAGGAGTTGTGAAAATTCCCCCTCTAAATAGGTTTTTAGAGGGGGTGGGGGTTCAATGTGCACTGTAAGTTTATGATAAATTGGTCACTAGTTTGTGCCCATTTGTTTTTTGAAAATTCAGACCTTTTTAGTGATCACAGCCCAATTTTTTAATTGATCACCTCCAACACAGTGGCAGTGATTCATAATTTCACTTGGAATGCTAGTCTATTTTAATATCAAATTCCAGGACAAAGTCAGAGTTGACTTTACTTTCCTATGTAACAAGAACAATCCTCACCAAAAATAGGGGAGTAAGCAGATCTATAAAATCTGCGTTAACCTTCCATGATTTGAACTCCTGATCAAGTGACCTCAAAGCAGAAGTCTTACCACTGCAACAAACTGACAAGTTTTGCATAGCATTCAAATGTATAGTAGAAATACACAAGGAAGTAGAAGTAGGAGCAGAATTTGACTCTGGAGCAACCAGGCTTGTTGATTCTATTTTTTGACTGCATGTATCCCACTTGTTAGGGTGGGTATTCAGCTAGTAATATTTAAAAAGTATTTTTTTATGGTCCCTTCTGTAATTATGAGATGAGTCATTGTCATTCTAAGAGTTGTTCAGACTGTTGAATTCATTGTTTTTTTTGTTACCAAAATGTTGTTTATTTTGTGTTTGTGTTAGATATTTAGGCGGCAGAGGTCATAGATTTGACCCCCCCACAGGTGTTAAAAGTTGTGGACAGGATATCGGCTGTGAGGTGTTGGGACTGGAAGATGTGTTCAGAGGTCATAAACAGGATGTCGACTGAACTTGCAGGTGGTGGCTGGAAAATCAGCGTTGGCATTCAAGCCTGATAAAAGTGACATAGAGGCCCTCAAAAAAGTCAGAGAGACACAGGCCACCTAGGCTGGGGGAAGACACAAGGCCAGTTCCCCTGTTGGGAACAGTCTGTCAGCTCTCATTGTCTCTCTCCCATTGTATCTTATGAAATAAAAATATATCCTCATATTTTTATAAACAAGTTTTGAGTCTTCCTTTTTCCCCAAGTTCTGGATTTTCCTCCCGCAGACCAAGATGATATTCTGATTTCCAACCTTATACACCTGCCAAGTATGCAACACCTGCCTCCCTTTTAAATAGTTTTACTTATTTGCATATCTTTTTTTATATTTTTAGAGAAGTGCCGAGAAAAGCAGAATGTCAAATACACACAGAAAAACCTTCATCTACTCCAGAATATTGCCGAAAGCAAAGAGTCCTCATCAGAAATGTTAAGAAAGGTTAGTAGGATATTTTCTATAAAAAAATTTGATGTCCCCCTTGCATGGTTGAATCTCTATTCCTACAAGATTTTATGACCAATAGTCCACCCTAATCACACCACTTAGAGTATACACAATTAGCTGCTGAGTGCACAGGGGAATGAAGAGTTTACCACACTCTTTGCACATACCGGGAATCGAACCCGGGACCTTCTTCATGTGAAGCAGATGTGCTAACCATTACACCATCTGAGTGGACATAAGAGATTGGGAGGTCACTTCAACACTCATCTTTTTTAGGGCATAAACTTAATACCACTTCTAAAATAAGATCACATTCTCAAGGTTAAAATGCAACTAAACTTGTGTTTGTCTCAAATACGTAAATGTATTGAACATGTCGCAATGTACGTGTATGAATCGTGTCTTGCCTTCCACCCCTTTCCTTCCCCCTCTCTCAATCAGTAAACCTGTGTCGTTTTCCAACCATCTCAAGGTTATTATTACTGTTATGATTTAACAAATACATTATTGATGACAAAGGTGATAATAAGATTATTAGATATATTCATATTTCAAATTTTAATTTCATTGTGACTAGTGATGTACCGGAATAACATTCTGGTCGGATATCCGGCACCGCCAAAAAAAAAAAACCCTGGATATCCGAATCCATGGATTCCAAATTAAAAAATTTGAATCCGCGTCTGTTAAAAAATATTGGGTGACTAACATTTGAAACTGGTGGCAGTGTTAATTTATTGTGAATCTGGCACCATATATTTGACCGGATTAATATTCTGGTACATCACTAATTGTGACAATGTTTTTCTCATTTACTATTTTACGGCAGTCAGCAGAACCCTGTTAACCAGTAATGGGTCGGGACCCCTATTTTGAAGAACCCTTGCTTTAAACGTTTTTTCTTTTCATTTTTCCAGATTATTTTGAAAAGTGGAATGTGCAATTCTCATAAACTTACCAACAAACAGAAGAGACCCAGACCAAAAACAACATCAACAGCTTTTGATGAAAAAGATTTTCAAAAGTTTGAAAAAGAATATTTTTCTTGATTAAATCTTGAGAACAAAATATTTTTATAATAAAAAATTATTTTAAAAATAGTTTGCTTTTTTGTTTATAAATTTTATTTCATATTTTCTCACTAATGATTTATCTACAGCTTCAAATCGTGAAACTCGGCTAACTTGAATCTGTTCTCCATTTACGGGAACAAAATGATAATTTTTCCGAGTTCCAGCAACTGTATGTCCTTGTTGGATTAAGGTTAGTTATGGTAAACTGAATGGCTTGGTATGTTTGGTTTCCTCTAAGGCAATCTATTCTAGTAGACTAACTGTTCTCGGAGCTTAACCCTCTTCTGTGAATGATTCTGAGAACTTACTAAATACCTCACTATATTACAATATATTGCACCTTTGGTAAAATGTTCAACCCAA
>VCCN01007168.1:1344508-1355443 GCA_006491835.1 Architeuthis dux
AATTGGATAACATCAACCGGCCCATCGTATGTAAAAGCAAAACCCACAGAAAAGGAGAAGACCTTCTAAATCTTAAGCTAAGTAACCACCTATTCTATTATAACGGGAGAGAGGATAACAGATAGAATGGCGTAGGATTCTTAGTCAATAATAACATCGCAGGCAACATTATAAGTTTTGACAGTATGTCAGGCAGAATAGCTTGGGTAACAGTTAGATTAAGCAAAAGATACACGTTAAAGGTAATCCATGTCTACGCACCTACTTCGAAAGATTCTGCCCAAGAGATTGAAGAGTTTTATTACGACATCAGTAAGATAATAGATAGAGAAGACTAACTACACAATACTCATGCGAGACATTAATGCTAAGGTAGGTCAAGGAAAAGTCGGTGAATCTAGTGTAGGAACATATGGAATAGGCCAGAGAGAGGTGACATGCTAGTAAATTTCTCAGAGAGATACGGTCTAAAGATAACTAATACATTCTTTCAAAAACGGGAATGATTCCTTCACGGGAAACTTCCTCGCTTATCACCGGTAATCTATCACGAACTTCGAGCAGCTACAACGTAATCCACAGTATAAGTCCCAACCGCGACTCCGACGTGGCTTTAGGTGGCGAGCTGAGAGAGAACTACTGAGCCCTCGCGGCCGGGGCCTGTTATATCCAGAATCTCGCCACATCTGGGTTGATGGCGCCCAAAATACGGGTCACCGTTTCACTAGGCTTTTTTGCTTGCCGTACCTCAAGTAGGTCATTTCGTCGGGCGAGTCCATTTCCACTTCGTCGCCACAGTGGCATAAAGCGGACGGACGTTCGAACAGTTGGGGATTCCTGTATATGGGTCTGCGTTTTTTTACAAAATCTTTTTGTCAAACTCTAGTCAAAGTCTAGAGCTGACTTTGTTTTTCTATCGTAACAACAAGACAATCGTCGCCAAATTTACGGGAGTAAAAATTAACATACCTGTACAGTGATTTGAAACCCCGACCAAATGATTAAGGCTGGTCTCTTACCAACTGAGTTAAATTTATCTTACAGATACGCAAAATGTTATTTCATTCTAATAAATAAATAAATAAATACATTTGTACTAAAAATATTTTCATAATTCTTTCTTTTTACAATACAAAAGTTGCAGTAATCATCTTCAGTCGGAATAGAAGTAGGAGTGGAGTTTGACCCTGCAGCAACCAGGCTGGTATTCCTATAAATTCATAGCATCATTATTCAGGCATCAAATTATTTTATGATACCCCCCAGCTGAGCGTAAATCCCAATACTATCACTCCAAAACGCCAGTCTTCTATACACCCCTTCCTTCAATAAGCGAACACACGACCAGAGAGTATTTCATTACATACGCCCAATTTTGAAAAAAACAAAAACTTTAACCGAAATATTAAATCTAAGAAAAGAAAATGCTCCTGCATATACACATTCTCATCCTTCTGGTTTTGATCGTAATTTGCTATAAAAACAGCATCGTGAGACAACGGTCTAATTGTATCTGTATATATTTTTGCAAAATTGATGTCTACTCATATAAGCTAGATATTGATTGTATTTTTTTTTCGGAGCTGCCATTTAAACGTGAAACTACTTTTTCTCTGTCTGTGTTTCATATACATTGATTTGGAGTCACGTTGGTCTCTCTGAGATGTAAAGGGTATTTTTTGTATTTGCTGGTTTATGTATGGCACTGTTCGCTGTTCATTTAGCATAGCTCACAGTTGGGGGATTGGGGAGCGGATTAGCGGAGCAACCACAGGGTGTTGGATTATGTTGTTGAGTTATGAAAATGTGTACAATATGTAGCTTATTTGAGTAGACATACATTTTGCATAAATATATACACATATAAAACGTTGTTCGATGAAAATCTGTGACATAGTCAAATATAGTACGTCTCCTAGATATTTTATATGTTTAGTTCAGTCTGGTTCAAGGCCGTACTAGTTGAGCATCGAGCAAAGATCGAGCTCACTGGAAATTTCCTGCGAGGTTTGTTTTCTCACCAGGTGACCCCCGTATGTTTCTATATACAGGTTTCCTGCGATATCCTAAAGTAGAGATTTCTTATAAAACCTTTCGTAAGCCAAAATAGCGTAAAGCGAAGACGCGATTTTCATTAATTTATATACAGGGTGTCCCTAAAGTCTGGACACATAGGCAAAATGCATATTTTCAATAAAAAAAATTTGAACAACATTTTATTTAATTGAAATATTAATAAATAACATCTTCAATGTGCTTTCCGCCATTTGTGATGCAAAGTTCAATGCGCTTTGCGAGATTCACATGAACCCGATGCATTAACTCCACATTTTGTCAATATGAGCACATTCATTCTGATGCGCTCCCTCAGTTGTCTCGTAGCTTTCATTTTCATTGAGTACACCTTCTCCTTTAGCATACCCCAGAAAAAGAAGTCAAGTCTGGTGAACGAGGAGAAAAAATATAGTTAGTTATAAATAATGATATTTCCTATGTGTCCAGACTTTAGGGACACCCTGTATATCCCCAGCATAACCTTGTGTGAGATTTTCGCAACGATTGATAGTGCAGCAATCATTGCAGAAACGTACGACTTAAATTTTGAAAGGTTTTAGAGCAGATTTTCTGGATGTTTGACTGCCTACACAGAACTGTATGATAAAAGAAAATGCCTGATGCTAAGCAGTCATACATAATGTCGTATTTCAAGCCTTTCACATCAACCAAAACAGACGACGAACCTCGATCTTTGACATCGAGGCAGTATGCATAGAAGAAGATTATGTTTGGGGTCTGAGAACGCTCAAAGTTGTTTCTGATACAAGATAATGTTAATAGCTTCTTCGCTTTGGGCTATTTCGGATAGCTGGATGAAACTGTGACGACGAAGTGGAAATGGACTCGCCCGAGGAAATGACCTGCTTGAGGTATTGCAAAGCATAAGCCGAGTGAAACGGGTCGCCGACGAAGTAGAGATTCGGTGACCCGTATATTGAGCACCAGCAACCCGGACGTGGCGAGTTGCTGGCTATAACAGGCCCCGGCCGTGAGGGCTCGGCAGTTCGCTTTTGACTCGCCACTTGAAGCCATGCCCGAATCGTGTGTGAAACTTATACTGTGAATGACGTCATAGCTCACCGGGGATAAGCGAGGAAGTGCCCCCTGGAGGAAGCGTTCTAGTGCAGCAGCATTGACGTGCCGTTGGACTCATTGCATCGAAACTGTGTCGGTGTTCCTCCACCCCCTCTACTAATGTAGGTCTTTTCGTAAAATTGTGGTGGTGGAAAGTGAACTTTTCGAAAAGCGGAGCAAACGTGTATTCGTTAAAACCTTCCTTCTTCAATAACCACTTGATTAATGTGGAAACAATTCCTTTGTTTTTTTCTTCTCTAGTTTTCTCTTGAAATAAAGCAATTCTCTTCTCATTTATTTTCTTCCCAACCTGTGTCCCCCCACCCCAACCTCCTGATCCACAAATCTGATAGGATCAATTTTTCTGATTATTTCTTCGTTGAAATTGAATAAGTCCGTTGTTTGCCACTGTCTCAAACTAATTGATTTGTTGAAGGAAGGATGAACCCATTGTTTATAGTTCGTGAGACTAAAAACACTGCTCAAAAGCATGAATGAGGTCTGTCCGGAAAGTATCCAGCCATTTAATATTAACGAGAAAAATAGCTTACCTAGGGCAATAAGGCCTTAGTCCACTTCAAAGTACTCCTCTTAGCACCTCACACACTTATCCCAGCGTCCCTCCTACTGTTCAACAGTCTGCAAAGTCCTTTTTCGGAATCGCCATCAGCTGCCTCGTTGCGTTCTCCGTGATCTCTTCCACCGTCTGAAATCCCCTCCCTTTTAACGGTGAAAAGCCAAATATAAACCTGTAGGGAACCGGGGTGGGTCTGAGAGACCCGGGTGTTGCAATGTTTTGCTAAAAAAAGACCTGCACGAGACGTGAAGACTGAACAGGCTTGGTCATTGTGGACGAGACGGTTACACAGTACACAAGCACATTCAGCGGTGTCTCAATGCCGACTGAGTAACCCAACAGGAGAATTTATTTTCACGGATGCGCAGTAATGTCTCCTCTGATTGGTTGCGCAGTTATATCAAGACCACGCAACCGGTTCTCGATTCAAAATGGCTGGATACTTACTGGACAAAGCTCGTACTCCCGATGTAGACACTCAAATCCATAACTGATATCAAGTGTTGAATAATATATTGGGTGACCCACCTTTGTTGTTAGATAGCAAAAGAAGCGTTAAGTTTTAACTAATTTCATTCAAAGAGATCGCTTTTGATTGAATTATGAGAGTGTGCATTTTTTAAAAACATTTATGTATTTTAGTTTACAAGCAACATTTTCGGCATATGCTTTTTAAAAAGTTTAAGTAAGGTAAAAATGCGGCTGAAACTCAAAAAAGCAAAAAACAAAAAGAAGATTTATGCAGTCAATGGAGTAGGTACTGTAAATAATCAAATGTGTCAAAAATGGTTCGTAAAGTATCGTGTTGGAGATTTCTTGCTGAACAATGCACCACAGTCGGATTGACCAGTTGTTGTTTATAGCGATCAAATCAAAACATTACTCGAGAATACTCATCATTATACAATGCGGGGTATAGCAAATATACTCATAATATCCAACTCAAGCGTTGAAAATGATTATGTTAGTCGCTTTGATGTTTGACATCCAATTCGTAACTTAAATCTAATGAAACTGTACTGTTTTCGGGCAATGAAAAGTGGATAGTTTACAACAATATGGAACTCAAGAGAGTAAGTAAAATGCACCAGCCCAGGACAAAGAAGGTGATGATATTTTCTATAGTTTTGAGAAGGGTCATTAATATTCAAATGGTTATTCGGACGATTGAGCATAACTTTAAACATACTTAACTTCTGTTTAACCCATCACACTCGGACTGTACACCAGAAGAAGGCCGACGAATGGATCGACCGAAACGTCGTGTTTACAACACAAATAACAAGAAGGCGTTCAATTGTCCGAAGAACCATTTGAATAAAGAAGGTGATGTTGTGCATATGATAGGATTGGATGGGAGTCTTCTACTATGAGCTCCTTCCAGAGAACCAAACGATTGATTTGAATAAGTACTGCTCCCAATTAGATCAAGTGGAAGGGCAATCGACGAAAAGCGGAATTAGCTGAGAGAAATGGCGTAATATTCCATTAGAATAATGCTAGTGTAGCGGTCACTTTCTTAAAAATACCAAAATAGGGCTAGAAATATCAAGCTGGCTTTATCACCACGACGGAGCCAGCTCTGAACTATATGAAATGCGAAACTTAGAATTAACCCCCTTTTTTCGTGAGGTCAGCACGACTATATAAACCCTGTTTTTACGATCCTCGGCGCCTTTTCAGCCTGTTCCCGCCTAGGTCTCAGTGCTTCGCTCGCCTGTGCCTACCTCTTCTTGAAACGTTAAACCTTTTCTTCATTGACAACATGGTCGCCTAGGGCCCACTAAGTGTTTTTACGTCTCTACTTTTTAAATATGGACATTTCTTTAAATGCCAATATTTCTTTATTTCAATCTTGGTCATCGCTCCTTTTCCTTTCCGCCCAGACTAGGAATACACGCCTCAAATATAGGCCATTCGAGATATACGATGACCATCGAATACTTTAGTTTCTACTAACACAGACTAGCGGTAAGACTCCTTAAAATGTTTTCTTGGTTAGAAACTATCCTTCCTCCATATCGGTATCTTTTCCCCTTCTGTCTTATACCTTTTTTTTGCTTAGCCAATTTCTTCGTCTCAACCTCGGTTCACTTAAAACCTCTTATCACAGATAAATACATTTCGGTACATAAAAACTCACTAAGGACAGACACTACTATTTACCTTCACTCTTCATTCTGCATCACAAACCTCTCACTCAAACTCTTTTTATACATTTATCACCTTTATTTTTGACAACCATGTACGTCAATTCTTACTCTTACGTTTTTGTTTATTAAATTTAACATTTCATTTCAACCGCCTTTGTTTAATTCCTTATCATGTTTGCATGATGGCTTCTTTGTTCGTATTTTCTGCCATAAAACTAATATGGCCGATTATTGCCTTCCTCATTTTGACCACGTGACATACTTTCCTCTTCCAGTTTTAAAAGCCATTGCTACTACTACTACTACTACTACTACTACTACTACTGCCACGGTCCGCCATGACAGTTCTACTCTCACTACTACTTTTGATCGCTACTTTCAAATAGTGAAACCATTTACATTCTTTCACAACTTACAACCATAATTAACTCCTTCTCCCCTTTACATCACATTCACACCACCATCACATATTTGCCAATAGCAATCATGTAGCAACTTCAAATCTACACTATATTGTTACAGCTTGACTGGAAGTTTTCACACATCCGTCGAATTCAACAGATATGGCACCTTCGGATAACCACTTAGTCGAGTCTTCTTTAATAAAAGATATTTCAATTCCCTGGAAGATTACGAATGGTACCTGGAGCAATTCTTGGCTGAGAAAGATAAAACGTTCTGGGCGGGTGGAATTATGAAGTTGCTTGCAAGATGGCGCTAGATAGTAAAACAACACGCTAAATACGTTGTTCAATAAAGTTAATGTCGAAAACTAAAAGAAAACTTTTACTTTTACTTACCACTGGGGCACGGTGATCATCGTGGTAGAGTGCTCGCCTTCGGTTCGGTAGGTCGTGGGTTAAATCCATGGTCGAGTCATACCAAAAACTTTTAAAACGGTACTCAATGCCTCTCTGCTAAGCACAGGGATTAGGATTGAGAAAGCCCGAAGAGAGATAGGCTCCGTCAGGCTGTCTCACCCAAGACACACCCGTGATGGGTGCCCCACTGACACGGTACTGTGGACCGAGGGTTACGGAACCAAGGACTATCAACTTTTACTTCATATACCGAAAGAACTTTGAGTGACCAAATGCAACTGGAATCAATAATTTTTGTCTGAGTTCCCGAGACGAGATGTTGTCCCTATTATACATTGTTTCGGTAAAGATCTACATCCGTTAACCAAGTTAAACATTTCTTTTCGTCAGTAGTTGTTTTGTGCTTTTAATCCGTTAGAGTAGACCCTAACTTCCTAAAAGTTGTTAGATTTAATAAAAAAATGTTTTTTAAGGTTTTACGAGGGGGTTCTATTTACAATGTAACTGTATGGTAAACGGGACTGTTACTTTCCGTCCGTTATATGGAAGAGAGACTTCGACGTACTCGGTTACCTTTCTTGTGAGACTTCTTTGATATTTTAATGACCTTAATGAAAGCACATAACAATATCAAAGAAACCTAGTTAACAACCTTCACAAGGGAAGTAACAACATGCTTCAAAGCCTCACTTCCATACAACGTACTGAAAGTAACGGCCCTGTTTACCATACAGTTATATTGTAAATAGGACCCCCCTCGTAAAACCTTAAAAAACATTTTTTCTAAAAACTAACAACTTCTAGGAAGATTGTTAGCGTCTAACGGATTAAAAGCACACACAATTACTGACGAAAACAAAAATTGTTTCTATTTTTCTCGACTTGGTTAACGGATGTAGATCTTTACCATTGTTCCTTTCGGATCAGTTTTCTTTGTGCTGGCTTTATCATTACATTTTGGTCGCTGTGCTCAACGGCCTTCCTCAGGTGTCTGTTGCAATCGGTTAGCCTCCGGGCATGTCGAATGGAAACTTTTGTTTGAGTCACAGGATGTAGTATTCTTCTCCCTCATTTACCTGTCACGTCCGGTGTCCTTCCTCAAAAAGGTCGGAACTCGTAATTGTCAATTCTTCCTTATGATACTAATCTGTCTCTCCAATGAGTCGGTATATATTTCTACACTACCTGACCCTGGAATTGAACTCGTGACTTCCAGATGAGCTTTACTAATTCTTTTACACATTCCAGCCAATCTCAACTCAACGGGGGGCATATGACCCTCATAGAGGCCCTGGCACATTTGAAGTGGGGCATAGACTGAAATAATACGAAATGAATTTCCACCTATGTGTTCGTGTTGTGTTCCTGTTTGACAGGGACCCTGGAACCCGAGAAGAGCTCTTAAGGGGGCCATTGCCATAAGAAGGTTGGAAATAGCTGCACTAGACCATGCCCTGAAGGACACCCGGGGTAATAACTTATAGAAATACCAGAAAGATGCATTAGGATTTTGTGCAGGTTACTTAGAGGAGGGAAAATAGATCCGTGATCAAAGATTTCTTTATAGATATTCGCAAGGGAGAAAAGGAAAAAAAGGAAAGAACAAAACACGAAGAGAAGGAGATAAAGAAAAAGAAAGAAAAAAGTGAAGAAGAAGAATAGAGGAGAACAAGGTGAAAGAGGGGGAGGAGGACAAGGATGGAGAAATACAGTAGAAGAAGAAGGAAAGGATAGAGGAGGAGAAGAAGAAGAAGAAGAAGAAGAAGAAGAAGAAGAAGAAGAAGGATCATGAAAATGTGAATAAGAAAAAAGAGGCAGTAGATGGAAAAGAATCGAAGAGGACGAAGGAAAAGAAGAAGAAAATAGAGAGGCAGAGAATAATAATTCAGGAAGATGAAGAGAAAGAGGAAGAAGAGAAGAAAGAAGGAGAAGAAAAAAGGCGAAGATTATAAAGAATAATAGGAGGAAGAGGAAGAGGAAGAGGAAAAATAAAAGAAGGAGGAGAAAAAAGGGAGAGGGGAAGAGAATGAGAAGTTGCCGGTACTTGGGACCTGACTAAGCAAATAACTTGAAGAAGAAAAAAACCAGAAGAATAACCGCCACAAAAAGACCAACTAAAAAAGAAAAAGGAGATAAAAATGAATAAATAATTCATCCTTAATGTTAGGCCTCGACCTAGAAGTGAAGCCATTTTTTATTTATTGCTCCTTGCCCTCGTTCTAAACAATTGCGTCTCGCTAAAAATAAACGCCACTAAAGTCAATAAAATATATTTCCTTTATCTCAAGGTCACCTTTCCTTAAATAGATAATCGGCGGAGATTACCGGAAATTGTCGAAGTGCGAAAAAAAGCCCACATACACTGCACCATTATCCACTTTGAATGTGGATAATAATATTCATTTTGAATATTCATTTTGAGTGTTCACTTTGAATGGCAGACGAAGTAGAGTTAACTCCCCTTGATTACAGACGAAGTAGAGTTAACTCCCCTTAATTACTGCATGTCGTGTATAGCATTTGACCAGGGTTGCCACCTAGTTGGAAACGTTTCTGGCACCAAACACGCAAAAATGGCCAAATACAATTGTTTTTAGAAGCAAATATTTCATTATTTATTTTCATTAGAACATTAGTATTCATTTTAAAACACTTTTTAATATTACTATTTACCTTCATCATAATTTTTCAGTTGCTTTTTTTATCGCAACTTTACGGTGATGGAAAATTAAGATGGAGGTAAATAGTAATAGAAAAGAAATACTGAATTACACACCAAACAAACGAATTTATTAGAAATACTACTGCAACAAAGTCAAAATGGCCAACAGTTTAAATACATGGCAAACCAAAAGTTCATGGCCAAATGCTTTTAAAAAATGCCAGATTTGTCAAATTTGGCCGTAAAATGGCCAAAATGGCATTGATAATCAACGTCTACGAATTCAAGTAAAGGAAACGTTGTGTTAGTTCATTTTAGAAAATTACGGTTAGGGAAATGTTTTGAGCGTTTCCAGACCCCCAAAATAACCTTGTATGTCTGCCAGTTTTAGGCTGAGCATAAAACCCTTACGAGCGCACTTTGTCTTTTCTGACACCTTAGAACACATCTTGCTGACAGATGCACTAAATAAATCGAGATAAAGCACAGATGCTCACAGACACAGTTAAATGTTATGGTGGCCTGAGATATTTCGTTAAAGCGAAGTGGGGTATTAAGCGAACCTTGGTAAACCGGGGTTTACTTGTATAAGCGATAATTTAGTCGTACCAACACCCGAATGTTCGTTTACGCCAGTTTTTCGCTTTTACGCTTTTTTTCGCTTTTACGAAAAAATGTGAAAAGCAAAAATAGCGTTTGTTTTGTATCGAGCTGTTATAGAGGCAGCGTACACCTTATTCCTCTATTTCCTACACCCCAGTCTTTTGTACCTCCCACCACTCCAACCTCTAACGATTCAGCCTTACATACCACTATCATAATTTTGGGGTCTGGAGATGCTCGAAAATCATTCACAATTAAACAATGGAAAATCTTTTCGAGCGTTCCCAGACAACCAAAATGATACTCTTCTGTGCCTGCCTTTTTTATTCTAAGCGTAACACCTTTACGGATTCTATTAGGCCTTTCTGAAACCGTAAGACACGTCTTGCTAGCGGGTGCACATAATGAATTCAGATGAAGCACAGATGCTCGCAGTTACAAATCAAAACTATGGCGGCTTGCGGTCGCCATTATGCACTTTAAATTACAGACTTAGCAGAGTTAACTCCCTTTGATTACCGCGTGTCGTGCCATAGCCGTCGGCATTTGTTAATCAGCGTCTACGAATTCAAGTAGAGGGACGCGTTGTGTTATTCAAGATAATACACGTTTTTCGTTTTTAGAAAATTGAAGCTAATCACAGATCCAGGACGATCAATATCATTGAATAATCGATATCACCGAAGGCTTACGGCCAAATCACGTTGGATACACTGGTTCTCGCTGAAGTTAAGCAACGTCAGTAACTAGATGGGTGACCGTATAAGAATACCAGGTGCCGTAAGCGAGAATGGTGAAGTGAGTGACGCTACATATCGCCGAGACGAGATAAACTTGTCAAATGAGAAGCCTGGGCAGTGACGGTTGATGTCGTAGCCAGCGTGAGGGCATTAGCTGGCTATATCAACAAGGAAGACAGATACCAAGCTATATTGGTATGACTAAAATATTACTTTTTCAAATGGTTCTTCGGACGATTGGACTCCT
>VCCN01007168.1:1541363-1553270 GCA_006491835.1 Architeuthis dux
ATTGTTTTGTTCATATGCTTTCATAAATATCTGCAATTCTATACACAGCTTTTTTTATTTTACGTGCCTCTACGCTTACGTGTGCACAACATTATATAGATATTTGAGTGCATATAATATGTTCTCTATTTCAATATTTATGAGGCGGGGGACGAAACTGATATAAAACAGACATGAAAATATCTCTTTACCATTGAGGATAGACAAAATTGGGAACAGAGTGAATTTAATAGCGGTGTCTGGAAATAACCCATTGCATGCCGGCTGTAATAGACTTTAGGTTTCAGTAATTAAAAAGTAGGCCTAGACATAGATGCACGCATGCGCCGGCCGAGTCTGAGGTAGAAATCAAAAGTAAGTAGTGCCCTTACGCTGGCTACGGCTTCAGGTTCCACGTATCGCATTGCTACTTAATCGGCCCGTTGGATATGTGAAATAGACTTAGAGACGACAAGCACCCACAACTGGCGTCATTCACTTCAACCTGCGTTATTTTATCCATAGCTGGCGGGAAAGATAGATTCATGCTTTTCCCAGGGGCATTAGTGCGAAGTGAATACAAACTGTCTCAGCAGGAATATGTACTGTTCGGTCAACCCGTACCCCCTAAAAGACGATACGAATTCAAGACGCTAATCTCGATAAACACAATGTATATACAGATTGGATTGTGTCAATGGATTTAGAACGTCATCTCATCTTTCCAGCTGAAATCACTTGAACCGATTAGCGTCCAAACACTGACACCAGGTCGGTTAATTAAAACAAATGTCTAGTTATGAGATTGGCGCAACACAATCTGTCTGCCCCCATTTCACACGGTTTGGCCTCATGCCATACCGAACTAAGCTAAATAAAATAAAAATTGATATAAAGAAAAAAAAGTTAATGAAAAAGCCAGATTTGATTTTCAAAGTAGGCAGTCTCTGACCAGTTTATAGATTGGCGCAACACGATCCACCTACTCAAAATGTTTGGCCTTGTGCCGTACTAAGTAAATATCCTGAAAAGAAAGGATGGAATTAAAGGAAGAAGAGGCTCTAAATGTGTTTCTGGCGAAAGTAAAAAAAGCAAAGAGAAGAGAGGAAGGCCTCCTTCTGTCTTGATAGACAATAGAACGACAATGAAGTGACCTCTCCAGGGCGCAAGCCTGGGAGAATCATATGGAGATCCTGGGATGCCCAGTCGACAGAATCCCCCTCTTGAACTCGCTGATGTACTCCAAAGAAAAACGATAGTTTGGCATCTGCTTGGCTGCAGGAGCTGTCGGAAGGATGTCAGTTGGCATACGACTGCCTTAAAGGGGTACCACACCCAGGGTTGTCCTTTTCATAGACTGGTTGCCTGTCAAGGCTAGAGAGCCCGGTATGTTTTGCTATTTTACCCATAGCTGGGAGGGAGAAGCGATGGATTCATGCCTTTCCCAAGGATATTACTGCAGACTCGACTGGAGTTTGAACAAGGTTTGCCAATTTCATTGTCCGCGCTGTTAACCGTTACTCCACTTGCACCTCCTAAAAAAACGTGCGGTAGTTGAACACATGTCAATATTCTCTCCATATTGTTGGCAAATGGCCTGTTCTTTAATCGTGGAACATCTCTCTCTAATGATATTTTGGAAGAAAAAAAACTATAGGACTCATCCCAAACTGTGAGGTCTTTCTTTGTACGCCCGAAACCACCCCGGTTCTGCTTTATACTGTCCCCTTCCTTTTGAATTTGGAAAGGTCCGGGAAAGAGGCCAATTTATATTCTGGCTTTGGGGATGAATCCACAAATAGAAAACCCGGCTTCTTTCTCTCCCCAAATGTCATTGAGATTAAACTATGTAAAACGAAATGGCACTCGCCGGGGGTTTAGCCTCGTTTTGGTTGTCATCCAGCTACGACAAATAAGAATAGAAATTTATCTCTACCAGCGAAATTGGAGATATATATGTAATATAAGTAATATGTAATTTATGCTAAATGCATGTTATTTATTTTGTGAATCATATGTCATGATATTTGTAGTGTATGTGTCTGTTAAATACGTAGCCGAAAGCTTCTAACTATGGATTACATTCTACGGGTTTACTGTTAAATTAAAGTGGTCTATATATAAACAAAAACTAAAAAATAAGCTCCATGATTTACTTACCTTTTCTAATTTTCGTTCTTATATCCTTCTCTGGGTCACCCCCACCCTGAAATTTCCTGACTTCTTCCCCTGAAAGTTTATAGACTGACTAAAATCTTAACCCATAAGAACACATTTCTACTTGAAAGAACATTATCTGATACTCTGGGTAGGCACATTGACACACAGTCACATGACTGCACCACTGCAAAACTATAATAGTATATAAGAGACTGTGCAGATCAATTAAATTGTATGTGACACCGGTTGGGGAGCGCACTTCTCCCCTCTCACACCACCCCGCTTGTTGAAATCGTCCAAACTAACCTGCAAGATAATCCTAGAATTTAATCTGACCAAAGTTTCTGCTATTCCGACCCTAATGTGTTTTTAATGTGATCTGAGGCATCAGTGTCCCAGAGGTCATTTATCTCTTGAAATTTACTCAGCGGGAGTTCTACCACTCTGCCAATATGTCTTCAACCAAAGATCTTATCTATATGTACATATATTCATACCTATATAATTACATATCACTATGCTACCTCCTAAGTGTACACGTATACGTACGTACATACCCCACTCCCCCACACACACTAGACTGACTAAAAACCTTAGTTTTGGGGATCGCACTTCACCCCCATCACTCCATCCCCACTTGTTGGAATCGTCCAAACTAACCCGCTAGATAATCCTAGAATTTTATCTGACCAGAATTTCTGTCATTCCGACCCTAATGTGTTTTTAATGAGATCTAAAGCATCAGTATCCCAGAGGTCATTTCATCTTTTGAAATTCTTTCAGCAGGAGTTCTACCGCTCTGCCAATGTATTTCCAACCAAAAATCTTATTTATATGTACATAAATTAATACCTACATAATTACATATCACTATGTTACATACCCCCTACGTGTATACGCATACGTGCGCGCATACCCTCCTACTCATACACGCACACCCACTTATATACACACTCCAACATTTATACATATAAACACGCGTAAACACCCCCGTAGCCATTTTAAACTACAAACTGCTATTTTATATAGAAAATGCAATATTATTTTTCGTTTTATCAATCGGAACTATAACAAAGTTCTTTGCGATATTCTATTATGTGGGTGTTTCTAAGCACAGGGTTGGTTTTAAGGGGTTTTTAAAAGTTTCTTAGATGTTGTATTTTTTTATTCACATATTCAGTTATTTTATCTTTCCATTTGTGGATTCTGCTATTTTGTATTTAAATCTAACCCGTAACCCTGAAACAGGAGCATATATAAATAGAGTTGTGACTGGGAAAAGAACCAGTGTAACACATCGTAGTTTCCTCGAATCTTATGTGGAGACAGAGATTTGGATCAGATCCCTTCAGAAACAATATATCTCGTATAAATGAACTATTCACAAGTTAAAACAGTGTTTGCACTCTATTATCAGAAGCGGCCCTAAAATCGACAAGTATCCCAAACCCTACGCCCTTGTGATATAACATCCATATCAACTCGATCTGGGCACTACCATCCTTCTTTTCTTATCATCAAATCATTGGGGTTTATGAAAAGAAAGATGTTGATGCTTGATTTCTTTTCTTGTCTTTGGTTTAGTTTAAAACAAGACTAGCCTAAGACTAATAATTAAACTACACATTCTACTTTTTTAAACGGTCGGAGAGTATTCGACCTAGAACGGTGTGGATATAGCAACAAGATTATCTACAAACCGATAATCAAGACTGTTACAGAACTGAACATATCGTTCTCGTCTAATATTTCCTCTTTTTGGCCGTGTGACGTACTAAGCGAAGCCTGTAGATATCAGCTTGGTCAACTCCGTCCTACTTTTCGCTGAACAGTAATCTAGCGGATGCACACAGTGAGAAGATGTGAAAGTTGGCAAACGTTAGAAAAGAGAAAGTTGTCGAAAAGCTGGTATTAGTCAGAGCAGTGGATGGAGGATAACATGAAGACTAAGTGCGAATTTAAAAAGCGGGGACGTTTTGTAATCAACGTCGTTTAGTGCTTAACTTGGGAAGTTGTGAAAACGTTGATTGGTGTCCCTTGGCGCTGAATGTGTTAAGATATAATATTACTGTAACCAATTTGTGTTGTTGTAACGAATGAGTATTCTCAGGTTTGAAGCTTAGCATTCTGATAAGTTATAAGAAAGAGTAGTGGACGGAGGATAAAATGAAGACTAGGTGCGAATTTAAAAACGGGGACGTTTCGTAATCAACGTCGTTTAGTTCTTAACATGTAAAGTTGTGAAAACGTTGATTGACGTCCTTTGGCGCTGAATGTGTTACGATATAATAATACTGTAACCAATTTGTGTTGTTGTAACGAAGGAATATTCTCAGGTTTGAAGCTTAGCATTCTAAGAAAGAGATAAAATAATACATTCCTCATTATTCGCTTCTAAAACTGAAAAACGATGGAGACAAAAGGAGAAATAAAGAGATTGGAAACAAATGTGTCGCTTGTGTTAATGATATGCGCCTGATATAATAATACCTAAAAGATCTAGTGACGACAGCGGTATTAAAAAAGTTGTCAGCTGCATTAATGAGAGATATCACAGCGGCTTTGCCGATCACCGTGGCCTAGTGGTAAAGTGGTTCGCCTTCGGTTCGGTAAGCCGTGATTCAATCCACTGCCGTGTCATACCAAAATGAAGATACGGACTTATTAATCCACACTCGTGTGCACACACACACACACACACACACACACACACACACACATGCACACATAATAAATAAATGTATACAAAAATAGCAGCGGTGCTTCCAACCAAACCATCGTCAGAAGATGACTGGGGTTAGGCCTGGTTTTGGGGCAGAAGCATCATTATCACAAAGCCAGGGCTCCCCAGCCGTACCCCACGATACCGCCAGGCTTTGTTGGTTCTCCTTCACAGCGCGGGAGTGCCAGTTCTATGCAGATGCAGCCACTGCCCGATGTTGATATATTTCCTTTTCTTTGTTGATGATAATCCAAGCATCATTACCACTAACACAGGGCGCCACAGCAGTACCCCACAGTACCACCATGCTTTGTTGGTTCTCCTTCACAGGTATGCCGAGGCTGAGTTGGTAACATAACCACGGATGTTTGTCACATGATATGATAGAACATGATGATGATGAAGAAGACGTAGAATGAGATGTTCTGTATTCCTGTCCACGTAATGTCTCATATTATCCATGCACTTAATAGGAAGGAAAAGAAGAGAAAAGAGAAATAAACCAAGTAAAAAGAAGAACGAAAAGGCGGACGTAAACATTGACATTAATCATCACACCGATCACCGTGGCGCAGTGGTAGAGTGCTCGCTTCCTGTTCAGTAGTCCGTGGTTCAACCCACCGCCGAGTTATAAAAATGGTACTCAATGCCTCTCCGCTAAACACTCAGCACAAGGATTAGGATTGCGGAGCCTCTCCCCAGGGTTAAGGGTTACAGGCAAAATCAAGTTAGATACACCGGTTCTCTTAAGATCACTGAAGTTAAGCAACGTCGAGCCTTGTCAGTACCTGGATGGGTGACCATTGGGGAATACCAGGTGCCGTAAGCAGAACGAAACTTCGACAGGCCTGGCAAGCCGGAAGTGGCTCTTACTTACAATTTCCAGTACTTTACTATTTGAGTGTGTACCTAACCGGGTGACACTCTCGATGAGGGTATAAGCGGAAAATAAAAATATATCCGGATATTTTTATAAAGACCTTTCGAGTCTTCATTCTTTCCTGGAAACAATGCATTTTCCCATGCCTATACAACAATAGAGGGACATTACACAATAAAAACAAATATGAATAAGTTGCCGTCCAAAGATGAGTACAACACTACATAAAAATATGTTTTTGGCAACAAAGTTTCAATGCTGTAGAGTTTGGTCATAAATAATAGCTGATAATATTCGTTTTGATTGTTGCAAGGGGTGTACCTATTTATGCGCGATACTGTACATACATAGGTCGGTTTTAATAGCTGTTGGAACTGTAATGATACAAAGAAGTCGACATGTAGAGAACATCACTTCCATGATTTCTTGCAAGTATTTCTCTGTTGTTTTCTTTCTGCTTCAAGATCTAAAAGATAAGCCATCGCTTATTTCATTCGTCTACTTACTGACTCTGTTGTAACGACCGAGCAGCACGAATTCTGAATACTTTTCTCCCCATGTCACGAACGTTTAAATTTGCTGATGACACGGAAGGGAAGGATTAATAAGAAACATGAATCAATACGTAGGACGATGAGTTGGCGTGGAAGTGAAAAGCGTCTCAGCCAATGCTGAAATCATTTTAGATTACTACATGATATGAATATGCAATGCATTGAAGAAAGAAAATTGGAATCCGCTTAATAGGAGCTACGGTTATTAGGACCAGCCGCACATTAGGACCAATGAGAGTGTTACAGAAAAACAAGAATTTCCCCCATTGTGTAAACATATGGCAAGAACCCAGGGTTTTAATTATTCATATAAGACAGATAAGCTACACCAAGACACATTAAGTTTATAAGTCTATTGGGCGAGTGGATAAAGACGTTTGGTAAAGCGCATCTACCAAGCGGTCGCATGTTTGATCCCTGTGTCCAGTAGAGTCGAAAATCATATACGCTGGTTCAGTGGAAGAGACGGACACGCTACACTGCATGGTCGAATTGACTAGGAAGAATAACCGATACCAATTTTGTGAGAACCGATTTAAACGTATGTAATCATTACTTGGTTTATTATGACTAATGCGCTGTTTATTTGGACCAATAGCGGTGCTAGCGAATTAACATTTTTAGTAATAAGATCTGATAGAATTACTAAAAATATATTTTTCAGTTCTCAAAACAAAACAACTATCTTTCAAATAGGTTTAGCTCGTGACTCACATTTTCAAAAGAAAGAAAAAGTAGAAAGATAAAGGGACAACTGGTTATGGTTTTCATGCAAGTTGTTCCCTCCGAATTAAAACAACTTTAGTGTTTTGTGCATAACAAAATTGAGTTGTTCGATTAATAGGACAAGCCGGTTATTGGGTTCAAAATCCTTGGTCCCGATGCGGTCTTATTAATCCACTAACCATGTACGTACTCATTGGTGTAGTATTGCGGGAATGCGTTCCCTTACATTGTTTGGGAGGGAGAACGGTGTTCCCTCACTATCTATATACTACTAAAATTCTCTATTTGAACAATACACAGATAAGAGAAATTAGCCACTATATGTCCAAATACTCATCCCATATGACCTCAAAACGTCTCTGAAGTTGGTTAAATTAAAAAGATTTTCGTGGATTGGAGTGTAATACCCCACTCTTGAAAGCAGGCAGCCCTGCGTTCCCTTACTTCTCTTTTTAGCGCGACACCATTGTATATATTAGTAAATACCAGTTGCTTTGCTAACGATATACTTAAAGCTGTGTTCTGTGTCAGTAGGTTTACCCAGTAATTTGAAATGTTAACGCAAGGTATTGTCAACTAAAATCCTTGTTCCAATGGTTCTTCGGACGATTCAAATCCTTCTTGTTGTTTGTGTTGTAAACACGATGTTTCAGCCGACCCATTCTTCGGCCTTCTTCGGGTGTAAAATCCGAGTGTGAGGGGTTAAACAGAAGTTTAAAGGGGATAACCCTCATAGCACAGGGCCCGGGTGTTTCTGTGTCTTTGTCGTGTTTGTATTGTAAACACAAACAACAAGAAGGAGTTCAATCGCCCGAAGAACCATTTGAATATTAATGACCCTTCTCAAAACTATAGAAAAGAACCATTTGAATATTAATGGCCCTTCTCAAAACTATAGAAAATAGAATTCTTGTATTCATTTTGTATTAAACTTGAAACAACTAAAAAGCTTAGACGAACGTTGGTTGGCCGTGGGCTTTATTGTCATTAAACAGCATAAAATGGGTTTGGGTCATTATCCCGAATGGAGGAAAATCTTATATAAACATTATGTTCTTCCATTATAAAGGAACGGTGTTAACTATTCGGTTCGATATTTATTGAGATATCATAAAATTAAATAAGGGTGTTCTTAGGTTGGTATAATGACAGATATTAACAGATTCAAAATGCAAACAAAAGACGTACTCACACAGATCCTTTATTCGTACATATTTACAATGACGGCTCTCTTAACACCACCTGTGTCTGGATGATGACGGTTTAGTAATCGGGATGTTGGAAATGGCCTAAAACAGCAACAACATGTACATCCATCAATCCAATACACGAGGCGGATCTACGTTTATAAGAATTTGAAGTTTTTAAGGTTTTTGAATTTTTAGAATTTTAACCCATAAGAAGCCACTGTGAAACCGGCGTCACATACAATTTAATTGATCTGCACAGTCTCTTATATAATAATTTTATCTTTGGTTTTAACCCATGAAGTGTACTAAGTGACATCTACTGAACATCCTGGTGCAGTCATGTTACTGTGTGTCAATTGGCTTACCCAGAATCTCACATAATGTTCTTCAAGTAGAAATGGGTCTGCGTTCTTATGGGTTAAATCAATTCGCGGTTTGAACAGAAACAAACAAACTTTTACAGAGTTGTTCCCCTTTTCTAGAGTTGTCTACCCTAAACGGCGTGACCGAGCGACTTGTTTCTTATTATATTATTAGATTGATTAAGGCGTGACAAACGGACGGACAGACGCACACGTTGCAAATTATAATGTAGATATAGTTTTTGCGGGGCAGGGTTACTATTTAGACGTCTTTTAACCAAGAAATCTTTTTCAGGCGATATCGATTCGAGTAACTTTTTTTAGACAATGTTAGTGCTTAAAGGTTGTGGTAAATGAAAATGATAATTTGCATTCTTTTGTAAAAATGTTGTTTCTTTCTGTTTTCTCTTCCTTTCTTTCCTATTAAGTGTACAGATAACTTAAGACATTGCACTTCTTCTCCTCCTCCTCCTCCTCCTCTTCCTTCTCCCCCTCCTCCTCCTCTTCCTTCTCCCCCTCCTCCCCCTTCTTCTTCTTCTTCTTCTTCTTCTTCTTCTTCTTCTTCTTCTTCTTCTTGTTTCCTTCTATTTTTTCTTCTATTTCTTCATCTTCGTTCATTTAATCTCCTTCTATCAAAGCCTTTTCTTTTTCTTCAAACATATCTTCTTTGTTTTCCATAGTGTCGAGAAGGGTCATTCATTAATACCACAATGGTTCTTCGAACGATTGAACCCCTTTTTTGTTGTTTGCGTTGTAAACACGACGTTTCGGCCGATCCATTCTTCGGCCTTCATCGGGTGTAAAATCCGAGTGTGACGGGTTAAACAGAAGTTATGTTTAAAGGGGAGTAACCCTTATAGCGCAGGGCCCTTCTATTTAACCGATCACACCCGGATTTTACACCTGAAGAAAGCCGAATAATAGATCGGCCGAAACGTCGTGTTTACAACACAAACAACAAGAAGGAGTACAATCGTCCGAAGATCCATTTGAATATCTCCGTTGCTTTTCTCTTCTCTTTCAGTACAGTTTAAGTAAAATATTTAATTGATCTGCACAGTCGCTTATATAATATTATATTGTATCCTTGATTTTAACGCATGAAGTGTACTAAGTGACATCTATTGAACAACCTGGTGCAGTCATGTGACTGTGTGTCAATTTGCCTACCCAGAATCCTACATAATGTTCCTTTAAGTAGAAGTGAGTTCTTATGGGTTCAAATATTACGTAGATAAGAACACAGAACTTCACTCTCTTGTTTTTGTCTGCCCCCCTCCTGTTGGAGTTGACTTTGCTTTCCTATCTAACAGCAATGACGTTAATGTTCTTCTTCTATTTCTTCTTTTAAACTCTTTCCTTCTTCTCGCTTATTATACCTCTACTTCTCGTTCTTTGTCTAAACCCTTTCTTTCTTCTTCCATTTCATTCTTGTTTTTCTTCTAAACCCTTTCTTTCTGCTCAATCTCCATAATTCTTCTTCACCTTCCTCTTCATATCTAATGAACTGATGTTTTAGAATATTATATAAGCATTCATAAAAACCAAAGATTTCCTTTTCTTCTTTTCCTTAGCCTCTTCCTTTTTAACTCTCAACACCACCCCCTCTTTCATTACTTACCTTTTTTTCTTCTACCGTATTGATTTATATTGAAACATTACATAGTCATATACACAGAATATTATTTTACCATCAGGTTATAGGTCCACTGCTGGAAAAAGGCCTTTCCCATCTCTTTCCATGACGACCTATCTCGTGCTAACCTCTGCCACGTCTTACCGGCAAACTTTACTATCTCATCTCTCCATCTTGTATCTGGTCCTTTTCTATTGCGTTTACTGTCCCATGGGCACCAGTCGGTTAGTCTTTCCACCCATCTATTGTCATTTCTTCTTGCTAGGTGACCACCCCATCTCCATTTTTGCTGCTTAATTATTTGTATAATATCCTTCACTCAAGTCCTATCTCTGGTCCATAATGATCTTTTTCTATCTCTTAGAGTTATTCCTAGCATTGCTCTTTCAATGGCTCTCTGTGCTATTCTAAGTTTGTTTTCAGCTCGTTTTGTTAATTTCCATGTTTCGCATCCGTAAGTCGTGGTTGGTATTATGCAGCCGTTGTATACTTTACGCTTTAGGCACATTGGTAAGGTGCTCTTCAGAATGTCTCTATTCATGGCATATTATTTAGGCATATATAAAAACTATAGCCTTCTTTTTCTTCTTCTTCTTCTTCTTCTTCTTCTTCTTTTTGCCCTCTCCCTTTTTAACTCTTAACACTTTCCTTCTCTCTCCTTATTTCCTCTCTCTTTCCCCCTCTCCCCTTTTAGCTCATAACATTTTCTTTCTCTTCCCCTCTTTCTCTCTCTCACTCGCCTCATTTCCTCTCTCCCCCTCTTCCCTTTTCACCTAGCACTTTCCTTCTCTCTCCCTTTTCTTACTTCCTCTCTCTCTCTTTTCACCCTCTTCCCTTTTAACACTTAACATATCATACCCATCTCTCTCTGCCCCCTCTCTCTCTCACTTTACATCCTCTCTTACCCCTCTTCCCTTTTAACCCTTTTAACTCTTAACACATCATACCCATCTCTCTCTCTCTCTCTCCCCTTACACACTCTCTCTTTTCCCTCCCTCCCCATAGTGATTTATAGAGAAGGATTACTTAGGCATACATCCGAGCAATGTCGGCCCCGAAGGGAGGGGACTTTGATCGTCATAAAAGCCGAAATATTATTCAGAGAGAAAACTTTCCACGGACGATATTTCTCGAAAACCGTCGCGAATTGAGATTCACGCACGCGCGCGCATCTCTCTTGCACTCAAATAATTTCAAGATAAACTTTTCTATGGAACCAAAGAGAAGAATCTTAAAATGTGGCTTTTGTAAAACTTTGTTCTGGGAATTTCGGTTTATTGTGCAAGCCATCGAAATGCAAAAAGCGAGCAGAGAGAGAGAGAGTAGGAAGAAGAAGAAGAAGAAGAAGAAGAAGAAGAAGAAGAAGAAGAAGGCTATGGTTTTTATAGATGCCTAAATAATATTCTGCTTCAATATTCTTATAATGGAAGAAGGAGACAAAAGAAAAAAGTAAAGAGAGAGAGTGAGAGAGAGAGGGAGGGGGAGAGAGAGAGAGAAGAAGAAGGAAAGTGTGAAGAAGAGAAAGAAAAGAAGAAAAAGTAAGCGATCGCTTTTATTTATGCCTAAATAATAAACTATTCAATAGATATGATGAGGAAAGAAAAGGAGAATTATGAAGGGAGAAAAGAGAGAAAGAGTTTAGAAGAAGAAGAGATCAAGAAGTGAAAGAAGAAAAAGAAAAGTAGAATAATAATAATA
>VCCN01007168.1:2211959-2222542 GCA_006491835.1 Architeuthis dux
TTTTATGCAAATGAGGTAGTTCTTCCAAACCTTTTTCTTGGGGACATCTTTTTTTCTGAAGGAGGACATCCCAAAGAACATTTTGGTACTCTAAATGCAGGATCATGGGTGGGGGTGCAGGGTAAGCCCTGTTGGCCCCCGGACTAATTAATATCAGAATGTTGAATAGATGTGGCAAAGCAAAACAGATTTATTGCACAGTTTTCTGAAGACATGATTTCAATTCTCCTAAACGATATTTCTTTCACATCTCGATTACATCTGACGGTTCTTCTTTGATAAGTGTCAGACGAAAAAGGCTTTTCAGGAATCATTTCGTCTAGTGTCATAAATGTATATATGTTGTAAATATATATGAGTATTTGTTTCTGTCTACTATATATCCGCCAATCACGGGCATTTTACAATTCTGTACCATCAAAAGACTTTTCAGAAAATTGTATATATAGATAGAGAAAAGAAGAAAAAATATATATATGTGTGTGGGGGGGTATATGTGTCGTTTATTCCTGTAAAATCATTTCGTAACATAATGCCACATCCACCACACGCTAGCGGACTCAATTCTAGGCAGCTACTCTAAGCTGTAACCATGTCAGTCCGGTCGCCATCGTCTCAATCTCGACTAATCTTCTTCAGGTCCCCTTTGGCCTCCCAACTCTACTCTTCCCATTTGGATTCTAATCCGTATTTGAACCGACTTTCCGCTCTCAAGAAGGGCTCTGATGCTCCAGGTCCTCATTCCGGCTTCTGTCTTTGTCGTTAGAAGGTTGTTCGACAACTTCGAGACAATGATCTAACTGGTGTGATCGCGAAGGCAATCGCTGACGTGATGCTGCTGGAGTTTCAGTAGTACCCCCTTCCTTTACCCGGGCCTGGGACCGTAGCGTTACCACTATATTGTAACAGGACAACTAACAGCAGTAACAGTTCTTAAGATGATTCATTCGGTTTTCAGTTCTAAGCCAAGAAGGAAAGCAACCTAAAACTCTTGGAGTAAAGGTCCCACTGTTTCAGGTACTGCATAATCTATGGCAGCCTATGAAGGAATACTGACACTGAGCTAACAGGCTTTGCAATCGTTTTCAGTGATAGTGATGGTCACTCGATTTACAGCTTATAATGGACAGGCTGCTCGATATCGTGGAATCTCAGTTTCCAAAGTAGGACG
Source organism: Architeuthis dux (assembly GCA_006491835.1). Taxonomy (NCBI): domain Eukaryota; kingdom Metazoa; phylum Mollusca; class Cephalopoda; order Oegopsida; family Architeuthidae; genus Architeuthis; species Architeuthis dux. The sequence goes on from VCCN01007168.1 coordinate 2,213,131, forward strand.
CTAGTAATGGGTGGCATTATGCTTCAAGTCATGGGAGAAATAAGGCGTTTTGGTCTGAAAGAAAGTGAATTTGGCTCTCATGGTGCATACAGCGTTCGACGCCAGTAATGAGGGTCAGTTGATTTACAGCGTTACTTACCATGGACCGGTCATTGGATATCAAGTGTTAGGCATTCGCTGCCTTAATAGTCTATTGCGGTGCATTGCGAAGGTCGTGGAAATGCAGTTTTCTAAGTAGGACCCTGTTAATGGTTGTATTATGCTGCTTTACAAGACATTATCAGGTCACGAGAGAAATATGGCGTCGTTTAGGGTTTTTTTCTTTTTAGGGGAGCACAGAGAATTGGAATTTTGTTGAGAGAAGAAAGATTAATTGGGTGATGAAGAAGAAGAAGAAGAAGAAGAAGAAGAAGAAGAAGAAGAAGAAGAAGAGGAACAAAGAAGCACACATAATTTGAATTTTGTTGAGAGAACAAGAACAACAACAAGAAGAACAACAACAAGAAAGAAGCATAACTAATTGTAATTTTGTTGGAAGAAGAAGAAGAAGAAGAAGAAGAAGAAGAAGAAGAAGAAGAAGAAGAACAACAACAACAACAACAACAATAACAACAAGAAAGAAGCATACATAATTGTAATTTTGTTGGGAGAAGAAGAAGAAGAAGAGGAGCAGGAGGAGGAGGAGGAAGGACAAAGAAGCACAAATAATTTGAATTTTGTTGAGAGAACAAGAACAAGAACAACAACAAGAAAGAAGTATAAATAATTATAATTTTCTCTCAACAGAAGAAGAAGAAGAAGAAGAAGAAGAAAAACAAAGAAGCACAAAGAATTTGAATTTTGTTGAGAGAAAAAGATGAATTGAGTGAAAATAAAAGAAGGTGAGAAGATGATGAAGAAGAAGAAGAAAGACAGACAAAGAAGAAGAAGAACAAGAAGAACAACAACAATAGCAATAACAACAAGAAGCACAAACAATTGTAATTTTGTTGAGAGAAGAAAGATTAATTGAAAGAAGAAGAAGAAGAAGAAGAAGAAGAAGAAGAAGAAGAAGAAGAAGAAGAAGAAGAAGAAGAAGAAGAAGAAGAACGAAGAATAAGAAGAAGAAGAAGAAGAAGAAGATGGAAGGAATAGATTAAGGAACCAAGGAAGAAGTATATACTGACAGGAGAAGAATAGAAAGTAGAACTTACAAGGAAATTACCTAGTGAGAAATGCCAAAGCTGGTGATATCGGGAAACGGAGAAAGAAATCTATTTTATGAATGTCGGCTATCAACGATTTTTTTCTCTCTCCTTTTTGCCAATATCAGGATCTGTGGCAGAGGATGACAGATTTTCAAATGCAAAGCAACAAAAGAAAACATTTCCCTGTCATCTGGGAACGCAGGCAAATGAACAAGAACGAAATGTTCAGCGGAAGTGGCGACGTCAACTTAAAATGTCATTGAACTTCAATTTCCGGGAAGAAAAATAGTTCGCTAAGATTGGCAGTTCGGTTGAGCTGCTTTCATTATTCCATTCCTTCTTTTACATTCAGCCCGTATTCCTTCTTTTCTCAACCATTCAATTGGTATGTCTTTCTTTAACCCTTTATAGGGAATCCCTAAACATATTTTAGATATCAAAACAACCTTTTTGTATGTTAAACTAGACCTAATTACAAGATATATTCAGTTGTAAGTTTTCTGATTTTTTTCTGTTTATGGAAGTGATCATATATGGTGCCTCGCCCAAAAAGTGACCAAAAATGTAAAATATAAAAGAATTATTTTAGATATCAAAACAACCTTTGTGTATATTAAACTAGACCTAATTACAAGATATTTTCTGAATTTTTTCTGTTTATGGGGGTAAAAACCCCTCTCATGAAGTGATCATATATGGTGCCTCGCTCAAAAGGTGACCAAAAATCGAAAATATAATAGAATTATTTTAGATATCAAAACAACCTTTTTGTATGTTAAACTAGACCTAATTACAAGATATTTTCACTTGCAAGTTTTCTGAATTCTTTTTGTTTATGGGGGCAAAACCCCCTCTGATGAAGTGATCATATATGGTACCTCGCCCAAAAAGTGACCAAGAGTGGAAATTATAAAAAAATTAAAAATTAAGTAAAAGGTTATTTAACACATAGAATTAAAGAATAACATTCAATATAATGAATAGATACAAAAAAATTATATTGACAACAGAAATAACACCTCCGGGTTTTTTTTAAAATGTTATTGTGCGGGCCAAAAACAAGCTATTCTATTGGGGTGTGGTATGCCTCAAAACAGTTTCTGTCTTTGTTCAAGCACACGCGTACTTTGCAAAACTTGCATACCACATTGGTGCGCATTATGTTGTCTTTGTGGCTACAATATTTACATGTGGCTGACGGGTTCTCAGGTGATCATATATAGTCACTTGTCCCATGAAGGGTTAAATGTGTTTCTTTTTCTACTAATTATACTTCTTTCTGTCTTTCTTTCTTCTTGCTGTCTTGTGATTAGACAATGTGGTAAAGAAAGATTGAGAAAAGCGTGTTACGTATCAAACATTTATTATCATGAAGATAAGCTTTTATGCATTTCGTCTTTGCGAACAATTCATCAGAAGAAATTTGAACATTGCAGAAAGGTGTTGCTATCCATGCCGGGAGGTCGAAATGAAATGAAGGATGTTTTCTCTGCTTAGAGAGGATTTCTTTCTTGTGCTGATTTTCTTTATTATCATGAAGATAAGCCTTTATGCATTTCGTCGTTGCCAACAACTTCATCGGAAAAAGTTTGAACATTGCAGAAAAGTTCTGCGATCCATGCTTTCTTCAATCAATTATCCTTTTCTCCTTTTTTTCTTTCTTTCTTTCGTTCGTTCAATGAAGTGTTTTCTCTACTAATTTGCCTTTATTTTCTTTCTTCCTTTCTCGTTCACAGATTCTTTATTTCGTTGTTTGTTCTCATCTTTAGAATACCTTTCGAATGTAGCGGAGCGGTTTGGTGTGTGTGGGGAGGTTAATAGAGATAAAGCTTTTAGACATCGTAGTACAAACAGAGCAAAAGTGTTTATAGGAAATTTGGCTTATAAAGGTCTTCCCCGAATATAGGTCACACGGGGTAGCAGAGCTTTGGACGGTGGGTGGATTTGCTGTGCGCGGATTGGGGGAGCGAGAGCAAGGGGAGACTTTTTAATTTTGGGGAGGATTCTGAGGAGGGTAGCCGCTGGATGACCACCTGGGTGGACGTGGAAGGTTTTGGACAGTGCGACTGCGACTACGATGAGTGGCGACAGTTGACAACGGGGCGATGAAGAGAGGTGACCGGAGATAGAATGGGTGCGAGGGGTAGATGTAGAAAACAGTAATTCGTTTTGTGTCTTCGCATTTTATCGGGCAGTTTATAAAAACTGCAAATAAATTGAATTACTATAACACCTATTTTCCGCATTGCCTCGTTATCTTTTGATATGACCCACTTTCCCATTTTCAGCTGTGACCCGAAAATCTGGCGGACTCGGGCAAGAACCAACGACTGCAGTCTCGTCGGGTACCGGAGTTTCCACAACGGTATTTTGACGGTGCACCACACGGGTGCATCACTGTACATTAGTATTATTTGGATGTATTTTTTATTAGATGAAGCATTGTCAACCATTATTATTATTAATATTTTTTGACAATATTATAATTTTACTAAATAACAAATTTCTACCCTTTTTTTTAATGCTGTACTTTTCCTTCTACTTTTTTTGGCAGCATTCTGCATTGTACAAGCATTTGGTTGATGCTGGGGTGCCAGACATTCCCGTTGAATCAACAGGCAAAAAACAAGATGGAATTTCTCACAAAGACAAAGAGGCTGCAAATGATTTATCACAGGTTAGTTGAACTTGCTATTTCCTTTGATCAAAATCCCAAATTACATTAACCATGCTTAGATGGCAGAACGGTTGAAAGGCCGACGGTCGAAATCCCGAAAAACAAAGGTAGAGAACTTGTGTTACCAAATGGCCCTTTCTTTTATACTATATGAAATATTTTTAAATCACAGGTTAATTGTTAACTGTTTGCTTGGTTTTTGTTTATTTTCTACAATTAGTCCAATGAGGGTTGTAGATTTAGTATTTACGGTAATGGTTTTATTATTAAGCTTTATCAAAGAAATCATTTCAATTCTTTGATAATCTTTGAAAATATTCATGTGAATTCACTGCAATGTTGTTTGTATATAATAAAACCATTATCATAAATACTAAATCTACAACCCTCATCAGACTAATTTTAGAATATAAACAAAAACCAAGCGAACAGTTAAAAATTAACCAGTGATTTAAAAATATTTAATATAGTATAAAAGAAAGGGCCATTTGGTAACACAAGTTCACTGCCTTTGTTTTTCGGGATTTTGACCTTCAGCCTCTCAACCATTCGCCATCTGAGCATTCGGGAATTCAACATTCGGGTTTATGGCGTTTGAGCTAGTGTAATTCGGGATTATGAACCAGACCCGTTCTTTAAAAGGATACAAGTCATTGATTATTTCAGAGTAATGCAGTGGCGTAGCGCCCCCGGGCGCAAGTGTGAAGGTATGCAAAGTCTGCAATATATTTAAAAAAGAATCCCGGAATAAAAGTCACAGGAACAAAATCACAATGTAGCGTTACCCTGAGCTACCTAAAAAAACGCATTTGGTTGATGCTGGGGTAACAAACATTCCCGTTGAATCAACAGGCAAAAAACAAAATGGAATTTCTCACAAAGGCAAAGAGGCTGCAAATGATTTATTACAGCTTGGTTGGACTTTCTATTTCCTTTGATGGTGCCGATGATAATCCCAAATTACATTAACCTGTCAAATCTATTAAATACAAACAACATTGCAGTGAATACGCATGAATAGTTTTAATGATTATCAAAGAAATCAATTCAATTATTGGGCTAAGATCAAAGTGTAGTATCTGTTCTTCGAAACCGCCATGGTCTCGATGTTCTGATAAACACGGCCCGTATGGGGTCCTGTGGCATGCTCGGGTATCTTCCTGTGAGAAGTTGCGCAGGATATCTTGGCTGCGGCTGATAACGTGCTAAGATCGAAGTGAAGTATCTGCGCTTCGAGACCGCCATGGCCTTGAAGTTCGGAGAAACACGGCCCTTCGGGGGTCCTGTGGCATGCTCAGGTATCTTCGGATACCTGGGAGAAGTTGCGCAGGATATCTTAGTCAGCTGGTCGCGATCCCCATTAGCACACTCGGGATCCGTCCTGAGGAGCTTTTGGACCCATCCCGGTCCTCGTGTCATTTGTCTCAGCGACAGGGATTTGGGATTCTCCTCCCTCGGGTCTCTAGTCACGGGGACAAGGGATCCCCACCCTTAACCCTAACCCCGTCCTCGTGTCATTTGTCTCAGTGACAAGGATTTGGGATTCTCCCCCCTCAGGTCTCTAGGCACGGGGACATGGGATCTCCACCCCCACCCCACTCCTGCACCTCGGGGACTTTCTGGAGCACATGATCAGGGGGATGAGACCTAGATGCATCACGTTACTCCCGGAGACAAAGGTTGATTCCATAACCTGGAAACATCCATCGTCATCGACCCAAAACAACTTCAAAGTTCAGCAGTCAGCGAAGAAATTGATGGCGACTGTGATGCAACAGGTGTGGCTCCAGCGATATGGTTGGGATGTTTTACCGCATCCAACGCATAGTCCTGACTTGGCAACTTCAGATTATCATCTGTTTGGGCCCTTCAAATGACATTCATCCGCTTGACGCTACCTTCGAGGAGGGTATTTAAGCGCTCGTGCACCTATGGGACAAGTGCATCAATCTCGATGGCGACTACGTGGAAAAGTAGCATAGTAGTGCTGTAACATATGCACAATGTTTTATTTGTATAGTAATAAACATGTTGGATTAGTAAATGTTTGTACCTTACTTTTCGGACATCCCACGTATCTCTCTTTTTCTGTAGTTTTTAATCACCGCTACACACAACACTGGTTTATTGCTGGATCTAGGTTATTCATGTTCTGACATTTAAATGTATCCATCTATCTATCTATATATCCGGACTTGGCCTAACCGTTCATAGTAGAAATTTGAGATTTTGCACGCATACTCAATCAATGAATAGGGAAAATTATTTTTTGTTTTTTTGAAAATCCCCCCCACCCCAATATATCTTCTGAGAGGGGTTCAATATGCATTGTAAGTTTATGCTAAATTGGTCACTAGTTTGTGCCCACTTGCTTTTTGAAAATTCAGACCTTTTTTAGGGATCACAGCCCGACAAAAGGCGAGAGAAGTGACTTATTCATTGATCACCCCTTCTTCTTTTGGCCATGTTCTTCCCACTTTCGGCTTTTTCTTTCTTTCCGCTTCTTATAGGCTGGGGACCAGTAGACCTTATGGTGCACCTCCCCACCCCATGATTCTACATTTAGGGTACCAACATTGTCCTTAGGATGTCCGCTTTCAGAAAAAGAAAGAAGTTGGGAAGAACTACCTCATTTGCATAAAACAAAATAGCCGCCGGCACACACCAAAAAAACAGTACTCAGATATGTCAACTGTTTTTTTTTGGTGTGTGCTGGGTGCCATTTTGTTTTATGCAAATGGGGTAGTTCTTCCCAACTTTTTTCTTGGGAACATCTTTTTTCTGAAAGAGGACATCCTAAAGAAAATCTTTGGTACCCTAAATGTAGGATCATCTAAGGAACATTTTCGTACCCTAAATATAGTATCATGGGGGGGGGGGGCACCGGCCTATTACTCTTCTGTTTTTTCTTCTTCTTTCCCCTCTTTCTACCCCCTTTATCCTTACCGTCTTTTAATTCTTTCTTCTCAATCCCCACTCCCGTTTCTTCTTCTTCTTCTTCTTCTTCTTCTTCTTCTTCTTCTTCTTCTTCTTCTTCTTCTTCTTCTTCTTCTTCTTCTTCTTCTTCTTCTTCACTAAATTATTCTTTCTTCTCTCAACAAAGTCCCAATTCTTTGTGATCTCCTATAAACACCCACAACGACGCCATATTTCTCCTGTGACCTAGTAACTGCTTGTAAAACAGCATAATAACGCTATTAACAGCGTCCTACTTTTGAGAACGGCGGTTCCACTACAATTCTCAATGCAATTCAATGGACTATTAAAGCAGCAGCGGAAAGCCTAAAACTTAATATCAAGTGGACGTTCTATGATAAGCATCACTGTAAATCGAGTGACCATCACATACCTGCGATGAACGTTGCAAGGTCTATGAGAGCCAGATTCACATTGAAAAGGGTTGAAAGCATCCGTACAGAGAGCGGCGAGGGCTAGAGATATACATATTTCTGACCTATTTCTCATGGGGTAATAAAACGTCGCGATGTCATAAGATGAATTATTCTGATCACACTTTTTAAAAATGAAATTTGCTATTTTTTACCTGGCCCCATATTCCAATGATATTTTTATTTGGAGTTTGGGTCAAAAGTGAGGGAAAACATGTCCCCCCCCACACACCTTTAGGAGTGAAAAGTGAGGGGAATATTATAAAGTAAATGATTTGCTAATGATTTTACTATAGAAATTTCATTGACAATCAGGCAGAAAGGGATTGTCAGTGGTCTGAAATTAAAACATGCATTAATGACAGAATAGGTATTTTTATATATAAAATGTGTTACAAATAATTTTACTATAGAAATGCGTGGATTTTTGATGGAATATAGAAATGTTTAATGGAATTATGTAATGTTGTCATTAATGACAGAAACAGATATTAAAAATTGTGTAAACAACGTCGCAGGTCTTCAACAGTGTCTGTTCTTGTTATCATTTTAAACACCAGCAAAGCCTGTTCAGAATCTTTAGATTATGCAGTACCACAAACATTACCATCAAATCGCGTTGGACACATCGGCTATCTTACGATCATCGAAGTTAAGTAACGTCGAGCCGAGTCTTTCTTCCAAAAAAATTAAAACCTATTTTTTTCGATAAAAAATGGGTTGTTTATAGATTTTTTCTTTTTTTAAACTAACAAACTTTCGAAGTTACTAAGATACTTTCTTTTATTCGATAAAACATAGGTTGTTTATAGTTTTCTGTTTTTTTTAAGTAAAAAGTAACTTCGAAAGTTTGTTAGTTTTAAAAAAAACAGAAAACTATAAACAGCCTATTTTTTTATCGAGTAAATAGTTTTTAATTTTTTCGGGAGAAAATATTTTAGTAACTTCGAATGTTTGTTAGTTTTAAAAAAAAACAGAAATTAACAAACATTCGAAGTTACTAAGATACTTTCTTCCAAAACAATTAAAACCTATTTATTCGATAAAAAATAGGTTGTTTATAGTTTTTTTTCTTTTTTTAAACTAACAAACTTTCGAAGTTACTAAGATACTTTCTTCCAAAAAAATTAAAACCTATTTATTCCATAAAAAATAGGTTGTTTATAGTTTTTTTCTTTTTTTAAACTAACAAACTTTCGAAGTTACTAAGATACTTTCTTCCGAAACAATTAAAACCTATTTATTCGATAAAAAATAGGTTGTTTATAGTTTTTTTTTCTTTTTTAAACTAACAAACTTTCGAAGTTACTAAGATACTTTCTTCCCAAAAAATTAAAACCTATTTATTCGATAAAAAATAGGTTGTTTATAGTATTTTTTTGGGAACATGATCCGAACTAGAAATCAAACGGTTCATCTTTTTTAACCACTGAAACATGGACATTAACCAAACGTGCTGAAAACCAACTCAGAATAGCACAGAGAAATAAATACACCCCTACCACTATTTTAAACCGAAATTCGAAACCAAATATAGCAGGATTTCTAGTATAACATTACACAATCAAAACAGATATTATCAGGTATTATTTATGACCAAACTCTACAGCATTGCAACTCTGTTGCCATAAATATGAATATGTTGCCGTCCAAAGATGAGTACAACGAAAAAATATTTTTGCCAACAGAGTTTCAATGCTGGAGTGTTTAGTCATAAATAATACCTGTGCTTAAAGCGTAAAGTATACAACGGTTGCACAATACCAGCCTTGACATACCAGACACGAAACATGGAAATTAACCAAACGAGCTGAAAACCAACTCAGAATAGCACAGAGAGCCATGGAAAGAGCAATGCTAGGGATAACTCTAAGAGATAGAAAAAGATCAACATGATTCAGGGAGAAGACTCGAGTGAAGGATATTATACAACTAGTTAAGCAGCAAAAATGGAGATGGGCTGGCCACCTAGCAGGAAGAGATGACAATAGATTGGTGGAAAGACTAACAGTTTGTCCATGGGACAGTAAACAAAGTAGGAAAAGACCAGACGCAAGGACGAGATAGAAAAGTTTGCCGGTAAGGCTTGGCAGAGGTTAGCACAGGATAGGTCGCATTGGAAGGATATGGGAAAGGCCTTTGTCCGGCAGTGGACTTAT
>VCCN01007168.1:2244540-2257179 GCA_006491835.1 Architeuthis dux
CTTCATTAATTATTTTGTGTAATGCGGACTGCAGTTTCGAATCAACGCATATTTGGGAAGTGAGCATATTAAGTACATGTGTTCCTTGAGTAGCTGGTTGAACATGTGAATGGGCGTGCGTATAATAATATGGGTGGATTAGTAAGGGTGTGGGGATAGTGTGATCTATTTCTTGTCTTGCTGCTGACCCCTGTCGTTGAGAGATACATGTCAATAGTGACTGTGTGTACGTATGATATATTGTGCGTATTAGGAAGTGTGAGTCAGATAACAAGCTAAAAGTAGAGTGTAAGCTAACATATTTACATCCGTAAACCGGATATATGTAGTGATTGTATCTGCTAAAGGTGCTCAATACCTATATAAAGAAAAATTTAACTTTAAAATGAGTAGAGCAGTATACAAATTATGAAGAAAGAAAACCGAACGTCCGGTAGCAGTAACAAGTTGTTTCACGTTTAATCATTTCTCCATAATTTGTATATATATATGATAATTATAAAAGACATTTCTTTTTACTTGGGAACTTATATTTGCTCGGCACCGGTGTGAGCGATTGCAAAACGAGCGGCCTAGATCGTGTAAATAAATCATTTATTTCAAGCCAAAAGGGTTTTCAGTCATTTTGGTCACACATGGCTAAGTCACATGTTTCCTGCCTTCTTGAACCGGAAATCTAGCGCGTACGTGTTGCAGACTGGTGAGATGTGCTAAAAAAACATACTTGATACTATCTGTTTTGATTGTGTAATGTTCCACTAGAAATAATAAAATCCTGTGGTGGTTGGGGGGGGGTACTTATTTATAGCCGATAGTGTATATATAGAATGCAAAATGTATCCGATATATTGCAAAAAGTTCATTTTAGCGATTAACAAAATTAACAGAAAGTCTTCTAAACCAAACATGGCAGGATTTTATTATTTTCAGTGGAACATTACACAATCAAAACGGATATTATCAGGTATTATTTATGACCAAACTCTACAGCAGAATTGTATTGTTTCTAGTGGAACATTACACAATCAAAACGGATATTATCAGGTATTATGTATGACCGCACTCTACAGCAGAATTGTATTCTTTCTAGTGGAACATTACACAATCAAAACGGATATTATCAGGTCTAATTTATGACCAAACTCTACAGCAGAATTGTATTATTTCTAGTGGAACATTACACAATCAAAACGGATATTATTAGGTATTATTTATGACCAAACTCCACAGCAGAATCTTATTGTTTCTAGTAGAACATTACACAATCAAAGCAGATATTATCTGGTATTATTTATGACCAAACTCTAGAGTATTGAAAGTAGACGAATGAAATAAGCGATGGCTTATCTTTTAGATCTTGAAGCAGAAAGAAAACAACAGAACAGAAGTATACCCCTACCGCTTTTTAATAGAAAGTTAATTTTCTTCTAAACCAAACATGAGTATTTTCATGAAATATGTGCTCCCTTATCAGACTTCATCTGTAGGTGTATTATTCGGCTCCTTCCAAAATAATGACCTAAGAAATTAAACATGTACTACTACTACTACTACTACTACTACTACTACTACTACTACTACTACTAATCATATAGCACCACAGGACCCCACTTTGGGCCTGGCTCTACAGGATGCAAAAATAAACGTTAAATAAAAAGGAAACATCGTGATGCTGATGACGATGACGACGACGACTACGACGACTATCATTTCAAGGGAAATTATGAATCACCGCCACCCATATATGCTCTGTTGGTGATGATCAATATAAAGTTGGACTGTGTTCACTAAAAGATGTCTGAATTTTCTGGAACATTACACAACAAAAACAAATATTATCAGGTATTATTTATGACCAAAATCTACAGCATTGAAACTCTGTTGCCAAAAATATTTGTTCGTAGTGTTCTACTCATCTTTGGACGGTAACATATTCATATTTTTATTGTGTAATGTTCCAGTAGAAATATTAATAACTACAAAGTGTTACAAATAAATGTTTCTGAATGAATGAATACATGAATTGAAACCATTTGCGAGCTTGCGCGCGGCCTGTCCGGGAGTGTGCGCGGTCCCACCCGTGTAGGATTCCCCTAAAACCCTAAAGTAAGTACAAAAAATTACTTGCGAAAAAAAAAGAAGAATTACAACCTTCACAAGGGAAGTAACCGAATATTTCGAATTTGTACTTCCATACTAATGTCGGAAAGTATGGTTTCCGTTTAACATTACAGTTATCATCATCATCATCATCATCATCATCATCATCATCATCATCATCATCATCATCATCCGTTATAAGTCCACTGCTGGACGAAGGCCTTTCCCATCTCCTTCCATGACAACCTATCTTGTGCTAATCTCTGCCAAGTTTTACCGGCAAACCTTTCTATCTCGTCCCTCCATCTTGTGTCTGGCCGTTTCCTACTTCTTTTACTATCCCATGGGCACCAGTCTGTTAGTCTTTTCCCCCATCTATTGTCATCCCTTCTCGCTAGGTGACCGGCCCATCTCCACTTTTGTTGTTTAATTAGTTGTATAATGACCTTTACTCTAGTCTTTTCTTTGATCCATGTTGATCTTTTTCTATCTTTTAGCGTTATCCCTAGCATTGCTCTTTCCATGGCTCTCTGTGCTATTCTAAGTTGGTTTTCAGCTCGTTTGGTTAATTTCCAGGTTTCGCACCCGTAAGTCATGGCTGGTATTATGCAGCCGTTATATACTTTTCGTTTTAGGCACATTGGCAAGGTGCTCCTCATAATGTCTCTATTCATACCAAATGCTTTCCAACCTATCGTTATGCGTCGTTTTATTTCGTAGTCATGGTCTTTCTCTAGCTTTAATACCTGGCCTAGGTAGATGTATTCATCGACTTCTTCTAGTATCTCGCCTTCTATCTTTATGACCTTTTTGGGGACTTTATCGTTGAACATTACTTTGTCTTTGTTCTATTCATCTTTAAGCCTACTTTTTTACTTTCCCTATTCAGGTCGGTTAGCATATTTTGTAATTCTTCGGATGCTTCCGATGTCATAGAAATGTCATCTGCGAATCTTAAGTTGCTTAGGTATTCTCCATCTACTTTTATTCCCATATAAGTCTGTAAATAGAACCGCACAAAAAAACTTTAAACATTTTTCCTTTTAAAAACTGACTAATTCTCTGAGATAACGAAGGCCGGAAAGAGGCTGGAACCGGATTGCCGATTAAAGGGCAAAACGCGAAGTGTGGATGTTTCATAATGTGAGAGGAAATACATTTGACTAACTATATATTGTGAAAAATAGAAACACGTACATGTTATACAGAGTGTCTGGACACATAGGCAAAATGCATATTTTCAATAAAAGAAATTTGAACAACATTTTATTTAATTGAAATCTTAATAAATAACATCTTCAACGTGTTTCCACCATTTGTGATGCAAAGTTAAATGCGCTTTGCGAGATTCGCATGAACCCGATGCATTAACTCCAGATTTCCGTCAATTTGAGCACATTCAGCTACGATGCGTTCCATCGGGGTTCTCGCATGTTTAATTTTCATTGAGTACACCTTCCCCTTTAGCATACCCCAGGAAAAGAAGTCAAGGGGGCTAAGGTCTCGTGAACGAGGAGACCATTCCACATGATCACGTCTTCCAATCCAGTTAGAGAAATTATAATATATATAAGTTATAAATAGTGATATTTCCTATGTGTCCAAACTTTAGGGACACCCTGTATACATGTTGAAACTCTGTTGCCAAAAATACTTTTTCGTAGTAGTGTACTCATCTTTGGACGGCAACATATTCATATTTTTGTAGAGTTTGGTCATAAGAAATACCTGCTAATATCCGTTTTGATTGTGTAATATTCCACTAGAAATAATAAAATCCTACTACATTTGGTTTAGGATAAAAGAAAATGTGTCTGAAGTAATGGTAAGAGTGTACTTATGTTTGGGCTATACCTAAGGAAGCTTATTGCAGAGTCCGTCTAATGTGAAATATTGTAAAGACAAACAATCGTTTCCCGTTGCTACTCGAATTTAAGTAATGGACACCTTGAGAAACTGTCATTATCATCAACCGTCATAAGTGCACTGCTGGACAAAGACCTTTCCCATCTCCTTCCACCACGACCTTGATTGTGCTAAACTTTGCCACGTCTTACCGGCAAACTTTTCTATCTCATCCCTCCATCTTGTGTCTGGTCTTATCCTACTGCGTTTACTGCCCCATGTGTATCAATCGGTTATTATTTGCCCCATCTATTGTCATCTCTTTTTGCTTGTGACCAGCCTATCTCCATTTTTTCTGCTTAATTAGTTGTATAATATCCTTCACTCTAGTCCTATCTCTCTCTCTCTCTCTCTGATCGATGTTGATCTTTTTCTATCTCTTATAGTTATCCTAATATTGCCCTTTCCATGGATCTCTTTGCTAATCTGAGTTGGTTTTCAGCTCGTTTGGTTAATTTCCATGTTTCGCATCCATAAGTCATGGCTGGTATTATGCAGCCGTTGTATACTTTACACTTTAGGCACATTGGCAAGATGCTCTTCAGAATGTCTCTATTCATACCAAATGCTTTCCAACCTATCGTTATGCGTCGTTTTATTTCGCAGTCATGGTCTTTCACTAGCTTTATTACCTGTCCTAGGTGGATGTATTTATCAACCTCTTCTAGAATCTCACCTTGTATCTTTATGACCTTTTTGGGGACTCTATCGTTGAACATTACTTTTGTCTTTGTTCTGTTCATCTTTAAGCCTACTTTTTTACTTTCCCTATTTAGATCGGTTAACATTTTTGTAATTCTTACGTCATAGAAATGTCATCGGCAAATCTTAAGTTGCTTAAGTATTCTCCATCTATGTTTTTTCCCATTCCCTCCCAATTAGTTTTCCGAAAGATGCTTTCAAGGCTCGCTGTGAATAGTTTAGATGATATTGTATCCCCTTGTCTTACTCCCTTTGCTATCTTTAACCTTTTTGTATGTTTATGTAGTCTAATTATTGCAGTGCTGTTTTCGTATATGTTTTGGATGATGTGTATGTAATTTTCGTTAACGCCCTGTTCACGCATTGCATTGAAGACTGCTGTGTGTTCTACCGAATCAAATGCTTTCTCATAATCTACAAAGGGCAAACTGAGTGGTTTGTTGTATTCTAGGGACGTTTCAATTAGTTGATTTATTGCATGTAGCTGATCTATTGTTGAGTAGCCGCTTCTGAAGCCTGCCTGCTCGCGTGGTTGATTTTCATCCAGGGTGCATGTTAATCTGTTTGTGATTATGTTTGTGAATAGTTTATATATGTTAGGTAATAGTGCCATTTTCATATATGTTTTGGATAATGTGTATGTAATTCTCGTTAACTCCCTGTTCACGCATATCCCATAACGGATAAGCCATTGTTTAATCTGTTTTCTGCTCTCCTGTATCATTAAAATACGTAAATTACTTGGGTTTCTCTCCTTGAAAACAAAAATCCACCACAAAATGTTCACGTCGTTTTCATCTAAATGCTTACATATTGTTAATATGACGTTCTTTTTTCAGAATATTTTATATGAGATTTTGTAAAAGTTTACATTGTCAGAGGCTGATAATTGCACTTCTGTTTCAAGTTGGTGGTTTCCAATTAGTAAACTGAATTTCATGAGTTAAACCACAATTGAGCAGTAGTTGGCGAACTAGTCTCGATCATATATGATGTCATTTAATACGATACTTCCGAAATGAAAACACACGCATTTTTAAAATGTATCTTTTAATTCACAAGTAATTGATGATTTAGTTGAAGTTGGGCGTTACTTTCACGTCTGTTCATTGTTTGATAACATATCCTGGTCACTAGGAAATTACGCTATTCGTAGATTTTAATTCTTTAAATCTGTTACTGTGTCTATTGAAGGAGTGTCACTTGATTAAACTATGTACACGGATCTTGACGCTTTTAACATCACAACTGAATTATTCTGATTCTGATTCCTTTTGTGTGTGTAGACATAAAATACAAAAACGGCACGGTCAAGCGAATCGTTTTCTGCTTATTGAAAACGACGAGCCGACTTGCACGATAATGTAATAATAAAAAATACAAAAAAAAATAGAAATTGAGAGGTTGGTATATCAATAAAAAATACAAAAAATAGAAATTGAGAGGTTGGTATATCAATAATAAATACAAAAAATACGAAATTGAAAGGTAGGTGTATCAATAAAAATAGAAGAAAAAAACAGAAATAGGTAAGTATATCAATAAAGATAATACAAAAACCTAGAAATTGAGAGGTAGGTATATACAAAAATACAAAAAACCTAGAAGTCGAGAGGTAGGTATATCAATAAAAAGATTTTTAAAAAATACGAAATTGAGAGATAGGTACATACAAAAACACAAAACCTAGAAATTGAGATGTAGGTTTATCAATAAAAATACAAAAAACACCCCAGAAATACGTAAGTATATCAATAAAATAATAAAATAGAAATTGAGAGGTAGGTATATACAAAAAATACAATAAAATAGAAATTGAGAGGTAGGTATATAACAAAATACAATAAAATAGAAATTGAGAGGTAGGTGTATCAATAAAAATCACAAAAAACTAGAAATTGAAAGGTAGTTATATCAATAAAAAAAATAAAAATAAACTAGAAATTGAGACGTAGGTCTATAAAAAAATACAACACACCTAGAAATTGAAAGGTAGATGTATCAATAAAAAACACAAAAAACTAGAAATTGAACGGAAGTGTATCAATAAAAAAACACAAAAAAAAACTAGAAACTGAAAGGTAGGTATATAATAAAAAAAATACAAAATAAACTATGTAGGTAGGTATGTCAATAAAAAAAAGAATTTAAAACGTTCTCTTCAAAAATGGAAACTTCCGGTAAATTACTGGGTCCGTGTGGGGTGTAATACATATTTATATCCGTAAAAGTGTATATTTTGAGAAATATGACGACAGTGCTGACACATTTGTTTATCTTTAAACCTTTTGTATATTTTATCAACTCTGTATATAAAGGAACTGTTTCTCGAAAAAACTGTACACTTGCTTGTTCGTTAGTCGGTTATCGCAATCGTTTCTCCAAAGCAGTTTTACACGACAACAATATTGAAAGCTGCAAGAACCCCAACGCACGAAAAAGAGTTTTTATTTGACAAAAGATCCCGTGGAAAACAATTTGTTTCAATCAGCAGAAAGGCGTAGAACATTATTATTTATTTCAACAGGAACATGGTAAGAAAACATTTTTTTTTTAATTCATTCCCTTTTATTCAAAATATTTTGTCATTTTTATTTCTTCATTTTATTATTGTTAGCTTAGTACGGTACAAAGCCAATTTAGGGGAAATGGAAGTAGTTAGGAGGTTCTGCTAGCTTGAAAAATCAGCATTTGAAATATTCGCTTTTTACAAGGGATTGAACCGAGACAAGCCCAAAGAATATACTACCCTGATCTTAGTCTTGCCCAAGGTCTCACTTTTGCAGCATCCAGTGAGGTTCGAACTCACGACTTCCTTCATCCTTCATTTTATTATTGTTATTTTAACTAGCTGAAACCCCGCCCGATAGGGTGGGTTCAGCTAATTCATACAGAACCCCTAAATGGATCCTACCGATATTTAATTTGGAAATAAGAAATTATTTGCTCAAACAGTTAAGTTTGAATTTAAACAAACTGTTTAGTGTAATGGTTAGCATGTCTGTCTGACACGCAGAAAGTCCCGTGTTCGATTCCCAGTAAGAGCGTACAGTGTGGAAAACTCTTCATTAGGACAAATTTCCCTGTGCACTCAGCAGCTAATTGAGTACACTGTAAGCTGAGTGATTAAGGTATAGGTATCCCTTCAGTGGACTTGTATCCTCAAAAGGGAGTGGTCATACAAACTTGTAAGAATAAAGTCCTGGTCTCGACCAGACTTGAAATTTGCAAGGATCACTAAGCTGACGCATTCATAAGGAAACCGGAATTTCGTCATCGCTCTCCATACTCCAATGGGGTTGTCTCTTAACTCTTTCCTCCCTGATAACCCATCTAGGCGTGATAGAAAAAATGATAAAAAACACATACCGTGGACTGATTGCTTGCCTGATACTGCTAAGCGGTTTATAGATAATAATGTATTATTATTGAAAATAAACAAACTTTTTTTAAATGATAAAAAAAATTACTGAAAAAAACCCACTTAAATTTAAATCCTACACAAATATAAATCATAACAATCCCAATCAATCGATAATAATACCTTTTTCAAGGTTTTATTTCACTGAACTTGGAAGTGATACATTGGGAATAATCACTGAAAACTTAGTAAGTGTACATTTAATATTAAAAGAGATATAGCTATTTATGTACTGCCCATTGTATTTTTTTGGTCAGCAACAGGCTGTTAAATTAGTTTCAGGGCACACAGGCACATCAGGGAAGTAATCCAACATGGCTTCTAGGGAGGAAAGGGTTAAGAGATGGGACGCTTAACTTCTGTGCACTCAGAAGCTAATTGAGTACTCTCTAAGCTGTGTGATTAGGGTGGAGGTATCCCTTCGGTGGACTGGCATCCTGAAAAGGGAGTGGTCATACAAACTTCTAATAATAAAGTCCTGGTCGCTACCAGATTTGAAACTTGCAAGGTTCACTCAGCTGATGCATGCATAAGGGGACCGGAATTTCGTCATTGATATCCATACTCCAATGGGAGCTGTCTCTTAAGAGACGTCACACTTTACTTTTTATCCTGCTCCAGCTGATGAATGTACAATTTCGTCGTGCACTTCAAACTGGTTCATGAGTGTAGTTTAATTCTCGATTTCAGGCAACGATGTTGAAAAGAGGATATGTTTCTAGTCGACTGTATTTGTTGATTTGTTGGTTCGTCTGTTATACGCTCCTGGCTGACCACAAGATATCTCCAAAAGTTCTTCAAGTCGATTGTTTTAGTTAGTTTCAATCTGTATATTCTGAACTTTGGCTATTTTGAATTCACCCGTTCTCGTTTATTAAACAGCTTTCTATTTTTAGCTATTTTCTGTCGTTTATCAAAAGTGTCAAGTCGATTGTTTGATTTTGACCAGAATTGAGAAGCCAAAAACAGCTTGTAAGGGTGTAGCCCACGGACATAAAAGGTTATGTTTTGAATCTTTATATCTGAAATGATATCAGAAATATAAATTGATTGTTAATCCCGGTGGACATATTTGAATTTATATTTACAATAAACTATGAAAATGAAAAATATTGAAAATTATTTTCAATTTCAGTGTTCTAGACGTTATAAATATTAAAATTCCAAAACTTGAAAAATTTGAAAAACCACTACCACTTCTGATAAGACCTACTTCCTCTCTTACACTTCCTGGCCAAACATTCTCCAGTTCCACCAAAATCTCCACACGATGTATATGTATGTAAACACAATGTTAGAGGATGCATTTATATATTAAGTTTTAAATGGATCAGAGAAAAGACTAGAGTAAAGGATATTATACAACTAATTAAACAACAACAGTGGAGATGGGCCGGCCACCTAGCGAGAAGAGATGATGCCCATGGGATAGTAAAAGAAGTAGGAAACGGCCAGACACAAGATGGAGGGACGAGATAGAAAAGTTTGCCGGTAAGACTTGGCAGAGATTAGCACAAGATAGGTTGTCATGGAGGGAGATGGGAAAGGCCTTCGTCCAGCAGTGGACTAATAACGGCTGATGATGATGATGAAGTTGAAAAACCTTAACATTTTAAAATTAACGTTTTTATGAATGTAGTTCCGTGTTGTGTATTGGTGTATGTCCTCTAATGTACATGTTACGGCTGTTTAGGCCATTTTCAACATCTTAACTGTTAGAACGTGTTCTAGACGTTATAAATATTACAATTCTAAAACTTCAAAATTTAAATTTTAAACCACTAATTTGTATGTGTATGTCCTTCTGTTCGTCTGTACATCTGTGTCTGTAGTTTTATGTTTAATAACCCGGGTTCTGATATTTATATATATATACACACTATTTTCTGTCTATCTATCTATCTATCTATCTATCTATCTATCTATTTTCATTTAAACACCCCTTCGCTATGGTACAATATGTCGAACACATAATATCGCCAATCTTTTCCTGTCCGCAAGATATCTCCAAAAGATCTCCGAACGCTCTCTAGTTTTCACTACTTTCGGAAATATTTATTCATTATTTTCTTTTTTAATTATTTTTTTAATTTAAGAAAGTGTGCCGTAAATATTAATCCTTGTCTCACTGATGAGAATAACATGACATGGTAGACTGAGAAGATTGAGATTATGTATTCAATGCCAGGTTGAGGACACCCCTATAACGTTCTTGTTGTGTTTAGTGCATTTGTTCGGTTTGTTGTTCTTTCTGTTGCAGCTGTGTGAGATTAGAATGCGTTTGATTCGTAATCGTGTTTAAGCGTGTTAAGAAAAGAAGATGGAAAAGACACGTGTTGGTCAGGGCTATGCCCGTGTTGAACTAAGCCTTCCCCGTTCCTACTTCCGGCCCGCGCTTTCTGGGACCGGAAACAGAATGGGGGCTGCTGGGAGCTTGCTTTGGCATGTTTATTGATTTAACATAACATACATAATACGTAATGTTTATATACATTACGACCCCTTACCACAATTTATTGAGAAGATACACTTTTATTTAAACCAAAGCAAAATGTATTGTTAAAGACTAATCCATCCAAGTGGTGTAATGTCTTTTCACAAAGATGTCCTAACAAATACAAAAATAATTTAGGTAAAGGTCTACATCCGTTAACCAAGTCGAAAAATAGAAACAATATTCTTTCGCCAGTAATCTGTTGTGCTCTTAATCAGTTAAACCCTAACAATCTCCCTAGAAGTTGGTAATGTTTACAACAAATGTTTGTTAAGGTTTTAAGAGTGGGGTTCTATTTACAATGTAAGTGTATGATTAAAGGGGCCGTTATTTCCAGTCCGTTGTATGGAAGTGAGGCTTCGGAGTAATCGGTTACTTCTCTTCCTATTTTAATCACGATTTTTCTGTGCTTTCATTATGGTTACGAGCACCCTCGGCCCAGCCCCGCGTGCTCCCCCCCCCACCAAAAACACTTGATGAAAGCATTAAAATATCAAAGCCTCATAAGGGAAGTAAACGAATACTTCGAAGCCTCACTTCCATACAAAGAGACGGAAAGTAACGGTCCAGTTTACCATTGTTATGATGTTGATTAGTTGAGGTTAATTATTGTTGATCTGGCTCCGTTAAATCCTCAAACTAATCGAACATAAACTCTTTAAGAAATTCAAAAGAAAATTGTAGATGCCAAATGAAAATCTGCCCTTTAAGACCTGTTAGTGTGATGATGATGATGATGATGATGATGATGATGATGATGATGATGATGACGCTAGTATGTTGATATTGCTTGTAGTATCAGTTAACAGGTGGGGGAAAGAAAGATCGAGTTTGGCGTGCGTGGCAAGAACACAGTTTGGTTCTCTCATTTTCCTTGGTAAGAAGAACTGAAAGAAAGTGATCTACAGAGTGTAAAAAAAGAATAACAAGAGGTTTTCGATACTATAAAATGAATTTGGTTTTAATGAGTAAAAATGAGTAACTACATTCAATTGAAGATTAATATGGCTTTAAAAAAAAAAGAATATATCCGTAGTAATTCTACGTAATTGATAGTTTCCAAAAGAATTCTCTTTCAGTAATAATAAAAATTGTTCCTTTGTAAAAAAAAGTGTAATGGTTAAAGTGACATTGACACAGCGCGTATGATCTTGGACAATTCTGACCTGAATTCAACTAGCAGAGAATGAGAATCGACCAATAATCAAATTGCGCTGGTCTTCTTATAGTAATAGGTGGGTGGAAGGTGTGAGGCCGGTCGAAATATCGTTCGAAAGAATGGCTAACCTCAAATTTCCAAGATGAAATGTAAGGTGACAAGAATACAAGGGTTTGCCAGACTTATTGTCTACAAAGGGTATCAAGTTTCTAGTCAAATACGGTTTTTTCAGGTTACGAAAAGTTGGTTATCTAAAAGCAACAGCAAACAAGATAACTTTATTTCTCGGAGTAAAAACCTGGATTTTCTTAGGAAAATTGTGTCATGTGTCTTTTACTTGTTGACCGGAGTGCGTAAGTGCAAAAAAATACGTATGCGTCCGCTACACCACACAGTTCCATTGTAAATAGAACCCCCCTCGTAAAACCTTAAAAAACATTTTTTCTGAAAAATAAAAAATCCCAGGAATATTTTTAGGGTCTAAAGGATTCAAAACACAAAAGTTACTGGCGACAAAATATTGTTTCTATTTGTTATTTTCGACTTGATTAACGGATGCAGACCCAATCTTTTGGTAAGCACGCCGTGTCGGGGGTGATCAATTAAATATTTTTTTAAAAGGGGGCGGTCAATGAATAAGTTACTTCTCTCGCCTTTTGTTTGGCAGTGATCACTAAAAAGTTCGAATTTTTAAAAAAACCCAAAACAAGCGTGAATGCTGCCGGATACAAACTAAGGGATCAATTTAGCATAAACTTAGATTGCAAATTGAACACTACTTATGGGGGGTGGATTTTCAAAAAACAAAACAAAACGTTTTTTCAGACCAACTTAAAAACTGAAGAAACCTATGTTGAC